>CAEGAG010037929.1:0-32536 GCA_903067065.1 Brachyrhaphis terrabensis
TGTTTACTTGTATTGTTGAGAGCTAAAAGTTAGCCGTTTAGCATTAAGCTATTAAGCTCGTTAATTAGATGCAGCTGATATTTGTGTTACTATTTCCAATTGTAATGCCTTATTTCTGTCGTATGTTTTATCGTGTGACTACGGAGTTGTCAGAAGGCTGGTTTGTAATCTATTAATAAAGTTTGACTGACCTATCTGACTGTTTTGTTGACATTCCCTTTAGCGCAGCTCCATTTAATGGATGCATAACGTAACCTCAGCCTCTACTGTAGCGTCTATTATATGCGCCTTATAATGCGGTGCGCCTTATATATGAAAAAAGTTTAAAATAGGCCGTTTATTGAAGGTGTGCCTTATAATGCGGTGCGCCGTATAGTGCGAAAAATACGGTAGTTACGGTTCAGTGTAGGCAAAATGAAAAATATTTTTTCAACAGAGTGCCAGTATATTTTCAGTTATACAGCAAGAGTAATAATACAAGGAATTCAAAAACACAGCTTGCTAAAAGAGGAAAAAAAGGTACAGCTTAATTTAAAATATCCTTAATATTGCCAAGACACTAATAGAAACTTGTTGAGCAAAGCAAGACATAAGAGATAGCACTGTGCTCAAATATCCAAAGAATCACTCTCTTTGAGGTTAGGTGACACAGTGTCATGATATACTTATGAGTATTTCAGACTTAATCCGGATATATGGCAAAAGATACCATGGGAGGGTGGGGAGTGAATCAGTTACAAAACACTGATTTTGTGGCAACGGGGTTACAGCTGTGCATGCAGAATCTAATTTACGACCTTAACCACAACTGCAATCCAAACACAAGTGTAATCTGCTTTGTGGAAAACCCTCACTCACGAACAGAAGGCATCACCTGCCTGTGCCTTTTATATCCATCCCGCCCTCATTTGTAACTAGATTAAAAAAAGGGAGAACACAGGGATGAAGAAAGATGGATGCACACAACAATAAGCCTCTACCCAGTGAACCACCAATCAGCATTCTATGAATGAATCCTATTTATGAAGGCGGTTATACCATCTGCTGGTAAATTTGACAAGACTACATACTTGATTTCCAACTGTCAGACATACTAATTTACTTAATCAAGTTGCATGACATCTTTGACACAGCACAGTTGAGAGCTAATGTACACTACAACTACTACATTTTCAATACCACTGATATGGGAAAAGTTTTCACTCTGTCAGATCGAAGTGGCACAGCTTTTAAGTCCGCTCTATCTGGTTTGTTCTGCACATGCAGACAATTAAAGGTAAAATTAAAATTATATCAGACATGTTTTAAAGAGGTTATCATGTAAAATCTACTTTTTTGAGCTTTGTGTGGTGCCACAAACTTTTAAGTATTTTTACAATACACTTAAAACCTTCATAAATATCTCACCACAATGGAAATTAAATTGAGAGCAAAAATATATATTTTGTTTGTATGTTTTCTGGTTTGAAAGACATAGCCCATCCCTAACCTCCACTGGATATAAGCATCATTAGCCCTTTAACAGCATGAGGTATATTTAGGCAATGGATAGATTTTTGTGAAGGAAGCATCTAATGAAGACTGACAGATTAATCAGGAGTGATCCAGTTGACCCTGAGTCAAGTCATGCAACCTATGTCGAACAGAATTATATACATTTCAGCCAGACTCTTTAGATTCCAAACAAACACCATGAAAATGGATGATATCACGCCAGTCTGTATGTAACTGCAGTGGCTCTATGTGTATTGGAGAATACATTTAAAAATATCGTAACTGGTCTATAAAACATTAAACAGTGTAGGACCAAATTACATTTCTGAGTTGCATGTTAAGTACAAACCGGCCCTCAGGACTTCAGAGAACCAGAACCAGAACTAAACAAGCTGAGATTTCTATAAATTAATACAATTGAATGTGTTTTGATTACCACTGGAATACCAGTTAACTAAAAAAAAAATACAAATGATGTATTCACTGAGAATTTAACTAGTATTTCTACAACAAATCAGTAGTAAATCAAAAATCCAACAAACTGTATGTTTAGAGGATATTAACTTGTTTTTCTGATTCTTCTTTCAAGGTTAAAAGCTGAGTGAGAAAGGATTTCAGTTTTTCAGTTGGTCTGTGACACTGCAGCGTAGAGAAAGCCTGAGCCATCTTTCTGTTCTGCAGTCTCTTCACGTACAAGGAAAGGGAGGCTGCAGTAAAACAAAACCAGGATTCCCTAAGAGAGACGTGAATAAAAAAAGCATATGCTATTATGACACTATTAATCTAACATGACAGTCCTACTATATTCTGGGAGAAACCAGCTGAATAGGATAGTAAGGGTGGTGAGCTCACACTGGCAGCACCACTCATAAAAAAATCCATTGCCGACTTCTGCCAATGATACAAGAAAAAAATATGCTAAGAGAACAACAGCATTGTCCAGTGGGCATAGTACAGACCATTTATGTAGCATATTGTGATTTTCTGATTCCTTGATCATACATAAACATATTAAATTAGATTAAGCATTTTGAGACAGATAAGATTTACATCTAAAAAGCCGCTTTTTTGCAATCCTATTTATATTCCCAAACAATCTAAGTATTCTCATGCAGATAATAATGCAGTGCATTGAAACACATGAACGGCTTGTTTTAAAGGGATAATGAGGATAAACAAGTGATTTACAACATGAACGGAGGTAATTATGCTCTCTGTTGATCTCCACAATATACTGTAATTGCTGCCTATAAATGCACATTAAGATGTAAAACATGCTGTTGACAACCAGAGAAAGAAGCAGCCCCAACACTTCATGGAACCCTATTTAAGACATGCAGAGATATAAGTAATAGCGGTTATGGTAAGTTCCATGTTTTTTAGATTAAAAAATGTATTGTTGTACATGTAAAACATGTATTATGTATGTACTCTCCATTATATCAAACTGAGCAATAAACCAATCTTTCAGTTTTTGTCTCTAATTCACAAGAAGCAGGTATACATTAATCCAACGCATATATTGATGACCAATAAGCCGGCAAATTATAGATTTATAAGAGATTTGTTTAAAACAGACCAAAGACCACTGAGAAAGTGTTGCAACTTCAACCAGACATCTGCAGAACAGTATTTTAAAAAGTAAAATCCATATACTACAGCAAATTCCTGGTGACACATCAGTCTTTAACTCAATGAAATCACAGTTGAACAAAAACAAGCACAAACTCAGGCTAAATCTGACAGGCCTGCAGCTCAGGCAGTACGACTTACTGAATAGATAACAGACTAATATATATTTTAATGATCAATGATTTATTAAACTGAAGATTTTATCTAAAGCTATGAGAACTCTTTGTTTGTTGGATATTTTCTCTCCAAACAGGATCCAGACTCAGCTCAGTACAGGTGCACCTACAGTCCTGGAAAAAGAAATTTGACCGTCTACCAAGTCCACAGTTTTATGCATCAGGACTTAATAAAAATACCATCAGCTGTGAAGAAACTTTTGCTGGATATCAGCCTTGGAAAGAGTTATGTGGTCACTTCCAAACAATTTGAAGTCCTTCACTACAAAGCAACATAAATTAGTTCAGATAAATTAGTGCTATTTATCCCCCACATGTACTATGCGCTATGTGTGGTGGCAACATAAATCTAAGTCCTTGAACAGGCTTGTTGTCCATTTGTTTAAGTTTTAGTTTTTGTTCTGATTGTAGATATTTTGAGGTTTTTCTTTGAGTAGCTATTTTCTTTAAGCCATTTTGAGACATATAAAGATCAAAACATATCTCTCTTACTTGAATGACATTGGCATGTTTTGACAATAATAATAGTTTATAGCATTCTACTAGCCTTACAAGAAGAAAGAGCATTTGATATGCTAGGAATGAGTTGTAGAAATATTATCCCTGCTACAGAATGCAAGACATTAAGACAAACTGCAACATATGTTTAGAGGGCATTGTAGATCTTTATGGGTTAATCGGATAATAATGAACAAAGCACATGTATAAACTCTGAGTCTTGCCAATCTCATTAACTACAGCAGGTTTATATGAAGTTTACCCTGTTGTTGTAGAGAACTTTGAGATAGTAGCTCACATAAATCTTTTTAAAGTGCATCTAAAAGTTTATGCTGGCGGTTTTGGTTGGTTCGTTACAAGAGAACTCATTTAATGACACCATGCTAAAAATGTATCAAGATTTTTTCACAAGCTTAGCTCTAACTTTGCTGATCAAGGTTTATGATTATCAAAGCCACACAGAGGGTGATTGACAGTATCAAGACTCTCCTCCTGGCTCTGATTGGTTGTTTCTAGTTAGCATGGGAGACAGCAGAGGAGCTAAATTTTTTTCAGATTATCCATCTTATACCATTATTTCATTCATTCATTCGTTCGTTCATTCATTCATTCATGACAGTGACAGTTTCAACAAATATGTAAAAACAATATTTTTTTTTATAAAAGTTACATACTGCTGCTTTGAAAGTTGATGAATAACTAAATATTTATGAAGAACGTCACTTGCTTCAAAGTGAAATTAAAATACGAACATTATGTGGTAAATGCAGTTTCACCAGGAGGAGACCCAGAGGAAGACCCAGGACATGGATGGACAGATTGATGGGTGGATGGATGGCAGATGATGCAAGTCATTGCATTAGTAAACGTGAATCTGTTACATGGACTTTTCAACAGTGATAAAAAAAAAAAAATAGCAACTCCTTAATCAGTCATTGACATTGAATATTCTTTTCTCATCAGACTAACTTGAATATTAGTATTTTTTAAAAGAGGTTCTACCTTGGCAACATACTCAATACAAATATGCCATATCAACCTCCTTTTTTACTGAAGCCCATTGGGTAGGCATAGTTCTGATTTTATGTGAACTGGTGCTGGGCAATTTCAAAAGGACTAGGAGGATGTGTGCATGCGTCACACAACACTTGATATAATCATAAATTTACCCTGACAAGATAAAAGCAAGAACTCAGCATCCTGATTTATGGTCACAATGATTTCCCTTTGCTCCCCTAACAAGCTCTCTGTCAATAAAAGGATATACACCCACCCTCTTTATTTTTCCCCTCTCACTCCATATATATGTAACTCCTACAGCACAATGAGATAAAAAAAAAAACCTGAATCCAATTAAATGCTTTAAGACACGAAAGGAGTATATACAAATGCTGTTCTTTTTATCCCAACTCCTGAAGGAAGTGAGACTTTATATGTGGTGTATGGCACCTGTCAGCGGGTCTGCAGATGTATCGGTTAAGATAAATTAAACATGTTACGCTTGATTTGAGCAACCGACTTGCAGTGCCCTTGTGGTTTTGCTTTTTCTAAAGTGAAAACTTCCCAGAATAATAATAATAATAAAAAAAAAAAACAGCAAGCTGAAATAAAAACGAAGAAGGTATTGGTTTTCAATCTCCAAAAAGTAGAACCATTCCCTTAACACAGTCAAACATATCATACAACATGTTAAAACCTAAAATAAAGAAGAAAATTCTTTTTTTTTTTGTCTCTGTCAAAGCTGTTATCATGGTCATATAGTATATATTGTAAAAGTAAGCTTCATGTAGCTTTAGTGACTCCAAACAAAATTAGCTTACCGAGGGAAAGAATGGTTCTTGGAGTTGTAAGGGTTGCTAAGCCCTGGCCTCTGCTGTCACTGAGCTCAGATCACACAGTGTTACCAAACCACAAGGATGCATTGAGTGTCCACTACTAATCAATATACTGTCATTCTGTAGAATAAGAACCATGTACATATTCCGAAGGGTTGAGAGAAGGCTGCTGTTAGATACACCAAATATTCCTGTTTTTTTGTTTGTTTGTTTTTTTTAGCTTTGTGGCTCTTAATGGCTTTATCTTGCTTATTTAGGCTAATATTGGATAATAAAAAGAAAGAAACACTTTTGAATGCAGTTCAAATGAAATGTGAAGTCTTAAAAACATCCCATCTAAGTAAACATTGTAAAATGTGTTTTTGGATACAAGCCACAGCTGATCATAAATACCTGAACACAGCATCACCACTTATGCTTAGATGGGTCATGTTGGTGCTACAAGAAAAAGCTGTGCCTGTATTGCTGAGTTGGTAATCATCAGCTTTGCTCGTTTGTTCCTCATTGTTGGATCAGTCAGTGATTTTTGTTCAGCGACAATCTCGCTGAACAAAAATGAGAACACAGGGAGACAGTTAAATTTTCTAATGCAATCTTAGAATTGAACGGATAACTCTGCCTTTCGACATCTCTTGTCTCTGTCTCCAGGCCAGTTCTAACCTGCTTCTCTGTCTTTGCATATTTATTACATGGAGGCGTAGCTTAGTTACAAATCATTTGTATAGAGGAGTGTCAAACCGAATACAGCTATCACATTTCAGTCAGTTACAAGTCTTAAACGTAGCTTCTCAAGATATTGTCTTTCATTTCATGAGGTTATAAAAACACAGTTGTTGGTTGTCTCTCAGGCCATAAAACTTCACTCCCGACGTCCTCTCTGGGTCATCTTAAAACAAAGGTTTCTCAGGAACTTCTTATCTTTGATCCAGTCTTCTGTAAGGTGTCAATTGCTCCTGCTGTAAGGACAGCTGTGTCCCCTGCTGGGTCGTAAACGACTGACCCGTTCTTCCTGCTTCTCCAGAGACAATACAAACATGCATCCCAATACAAACAAATATCTCTCAATCCTTAATCTTTAATATTTAGATTTGTATTTTCTCTCAAAACCCAACATTTATTATTTTGTCTATGTCAAAGCTGTTATCATGGTCTGAAATACATATTTCGGTCTGCACAATAGATAATTTATGAGTACATGCCAATTCCCCTGGCTACTACAAAATTATTCCTGTACAGTTGTATCTCAGTAAATTGCAACTGAATTTGTGCGTAATTAAATTAAAAAAAAAGTTAAATTAATATAGATTCATTAATAACAGAGATATGATTAGTTTTTTTTGTTAGTTTTGATGACTCAGGTAATGAAAATTTAACATTTAGTTAATATACAACATAAGTGCAAAAATCAACCAAATCCTTGACATTCTCCAGCATCCAGCCATGATCACATTCCACAAGAAGGGTAAGACACAAAGTAAAAAGAACATGTCTATTCACAAGAGTTCCCATGAAGATGTTAATAGAAAGCTAAATGGAAGAAAAAAATGTGTTAAAAAAAAAAAAAGGTTAACAAGCAGCAGAGAAAACCGTAGCCTAAGGGTAAATGTGAAGCAAACCCCATTCAACAGTTCTAAATCGACATGGAAGTTAAAGCAAAATGAGCCCAAACAAGTCTGAAGCACAAGCACTTTACAATGCATATACATTATTTCCTTCGGCCAACATCAGCGTAATAAAATAAATAAAAATTAATTTTATTGGTCTTATGTAATATGTTTAATTTTCTAAGAAACTTTTTTTTTTTTTCAAATATATGAAATTTCTCATTGGCCCCTTTCATCCTGGTTGGAAATATAGAAAAAAAAATCAATACCTTGGTCCTTTAGCATAATACAAGTCGGTCCGCCAAGATCACAACCCGCTTCCAAATACAACTTGGACATAGTTGTCTAAGTTGAATCTCAGTAAAAATCCAGCTAATTGTTGTGCTTCATCCTCATGTTTTCAACATTATATTCTACTGATTAGCATAGGTCCCGAACTTGATCAAATAAATTCAATATATTCCAATTTCTTGAGATGCACCTGCACAAGCTTAACTGTAAGTCTTTATATTCTGACTTGGAGAATTAAGTCAAACAGACTTATGAGCTTTACAACTCAAAGTCATAATGTAACATAAGAACTTACAGTATATGACAACTTGCACAGTGTCAATGTAACAGAACAAAAAAAGGCACAACACATTACACAGCATAATCGCTTTGGTCAATAAAGGCAGGTTGCCTCTTTTTACATTCCCGTACTGGGAGGGCGAGCTGAGGCACGTTTCATTACAAAGAGATAAACAAACCATGGTGGAGCCAGAGGAGACCCACATCCCAGGTAAATGAGAGCTTTATGAAAAAGATTAGTACAAATCCCTCTCAGAAAGCACTAGGACATGTGGGGTGAGAGGCTTTCAGATACAGACTTGGCTACCTCCATCCAGTGAATTCCCTTAGTGATCGATCAAAATACAAAAATCGCAGTTGTAGTCACAGAGGGGGAAGGAGGAGCTGAGACCCAAAGAGCAGTGAGCTACTGCAATAACTAATGGGTGGATTTATCTGAATTCTCATAATAATAAAAAAACACAGAGATAAAGCATATGTGTGCAATTTTGTCTCCACACAGAGAGGCTCACAACGACAGTACAGCAGGTATGCTGAACATCTGCGGAAACTACTCTGCCTGCAAGCTGCAGTTGCCATCTTTACTAAGAGCTGATCATTAAGCTCTGTTAACCTGCTGTACTAATATCTGCAGGGAGAACTGAGTGACACAAACACACACCTGCTCCATTTAGAGGGAAATCATTTCTTATTCCCGCAGCGAACATATAACTCCTCCCCAAGTAGAAGTCCTCATTCCCCTTCCTCTCCACAGGACATGTCTGCATGTGCACACCTATTGCTCCCTAAATTGTTGATGGTAAACACTTGAAACCCAAAGAGAAAAAGGGAGAAACAAATCTCAGCAAGGAATGTAAGGAAAATAAAGATGAGAAAAATTAGAAGCAGGCAAAAAGTAGGTGCAGGTGATGGAAATACCTGGAAGAAGATGAAGGAAGGGAAGGAAAAAAAAACGAAAAAGGAGGAGTTTCATCTGACCCACTCAAGTGCTGCATGTCTGAAGTGCGCTTCATTGCCTCCTGTACTGAAGTAGCACAGGTACACCATAGTAAGTACAATCTGCAGAGGGAGCAGACAACTCATTACTGGAGCCCTAAAATATTTCGATGTGCCAAACACCATCTGTATGTCTTCGGATATAAATACAAACTGAGTTTTCCTCGTAAGTGAATCTAGTGGAATTAGAACCTATTTATTTTCAGCCTAAAAGGAGAGCACAAGTACATGTCAGTGTCTGAATAAACATCCCTCTAAGAAGAGTCCTCACCTATAAGCCAGAGTAGTCATTCATCCTGCAGAGTTCATTAGTTACAACATGTATTAATATGTATTACATTAGGTGAACAGCATTCCCTGTAGCACAGAAACAATTTCACAGAGCACAACACTCCACTTGAGTGTAGCAGCAGTTACTATAATCTGATAAACTGTGAATAAGAAGAAATACATGTGAATCATCGGTGGATAAATACATACCATTGGGACTCTCCTCATCAATGGTCACTATGGTTGCAGGAGGGCCCGGCCGAGACAGCTTACACTCTGAATACAGAAGGAGACACACATAAAACTCAAGCCGCTTTTTTTGCACAAGAAACATTCCAGTAAAATATAAATTTTAATATGATGCGTGATGGCGGCATAGCTTCCACATAAAGATGACACCCTTCATAAAGGCGTGTAAGATATCTTAAGAGATTAATCTTCCACAATTGCCACAATAATTTTTTTCCTCTTAACAATTTCTAAGAAATATTGTAGATGAAGTGGTTTTCTTGTGTAAATTTATGCTCTTCTTTTTTAAGTTGATCAGAGTGTTTGCTATCTTAATTAGCTTTCAGTTAGTGTCCTTTTTGCTAAAGAGACACAGATTCAAATTGTTCCTAGGTATTCTTCAAACTGGAACTGGAACAAACTAAGGGTGAAGGAACCATCAGGTTTATCATGCCACCGCACACAGTAAGGAGATAGTCAGTGAAAGAGTGCAGCAGAGAGTGACATTTTGGAGTTGCCAAGTGTCTATAATAAGTATTTATTTTAAGACTTTTGCCCACAGCTTGACTAGGAGTACAGTTATTGTGCACTTTGATAAGACAGCTCATTTTTAAATGTACGTACATTATACTAGAACATATATTGAGAATATTTGATGTACAGCTGAATAATGAAGTGTACTTTATTCTGCAAATAATTACCTAGAATCACCCTAAAAGATGATAAGAACAACATTGTGAAAGATTCGTATCAAAATAGAGCAGTGGTTGTAAACACTATCAGCAGGAGCGAGGTGAGTGTGTGTCAAGAAAAATATACAGAATCTTTAGAATCAAAAGATATATCTATGAGTACTTTAGGTGACATGCTGTCAGAAAACCACGGTAGCTTTTTAAACTGAGCTGGGAGAAACATATTACAGCTATCTCACAGAAGCTCCTCTCAGGGTTAAAATATATGTGAGAGTGAAGAAACTGAAGTATCCCAAACTGTCAACATTCAGTGTATGCTGCAAGGAAAGGTCACAGTGTGTTAAAGAATGTAAACGGCATGGATTTTAATAAATCACGTGGACTACCAGCCTGGAACTTGGCACTGGGTAATTTTCAAATGTATATATTCTGCCCACTTTGAGATATGCAATAAGAACCACTTGTACAAACAAGAATCATCTTGTTAATATTAAACATATAACAAGATCACAGACAGATGGATTTCTAAGAAATGTAACATAGCATTTGGAGATTCACAGAGTTGTGAGAATTGTAAGCAGTTTCTGTTTATTTTCAGATACTACAGACAGTGAAGGCAATTTAATAGGAGTTTATGCACAGTTTCCCACAAAACAATAATTAACAAGGGAGGTTTTATAACTTAGATTGTAAACGGGCATCTGTTTTTGTTTTCTGCACATTGTAGTGGTCAGATTTATATTTCATGAGGGTTAAGCAAATACAGCTGTAGTCAATAAAAATTGTACTCAATTAGCGTTCGAGTATTAAGAAAGAGATAACTGCCAAATTCAAGTAAAAATATATTTTTTATATTTTAATGTGACGTAGTATTGTTATCAAGTCATTTTAAAGTGTAATGTAATCTGCATAACAGCTCATGATTCGCACTGCACACGTCGGAGAACTGTTTGAGCATCTTCCTGTCACACAGATGGATCCTCTTACAGCAAGTGTAATCAATAAGTCCTGTAGCTGCATCATCAAGAGTAACTGACTGTACAACTCGGACAACTAGACAAAGGGCGGCGAAAAGCACAAGACAACATTGTGAACAGAACAAGAGGGAGAAAAGCTTTGCAGATGGAGGTCACAACAGCTAGATGGTATGAGAACATGGGACACAGGTAATGGCAGCTTGACAAATGGTACCAGATGGGGCAGTGAAGGGGGTGGGACATGTCATTCTATATAAACAAGCACTGAAAGGTAACTTTGCTGATGTAAGGAATGCTTGGGATTACATGTCTTTCAGCTTGGGGGAGGGGGAAAAGCAAGAAGAAAACAGCAAAATACCAAAGTTAATAAAACAAAGGGAAAACAGACAAAAGAATCTTGCCCTCTTACCCTCATACTGCCAGTCTGAAGGAGTCAGAGCACAGTTTAGCCAGAGGGAAGGAGAGCAGGAAGGAAAAAAGGAAAATGAAATAAAAAAAAAAAAACATCAAACATTTAAGAAACAGCTCTGACGTTAGAAAAAAAAAAGAGAAAAAAGTCCTTGCAAGAATACAGCGATATTAAGGAAAAGAGAAGGAGACATGTTATAAGGGGAGAAAATGTTAAACAGGGATTGAGATTTTAGAGGAAAAATATTAAGTAATCCAAAACTGGTAGCTTTTAAGATGCTGTCACAGGATTTATCTAAGTAGTTTGTTAAAGATAACGTCCTGTCACATATATGAATGATGTGACTCTTAACACACCCCTCTGTGGTAGAAGCCACATATATTGGAAGAACGTTGTTACCTTCACACTGTGCTACAATATCAAGATAAAATGTGTTATATTTTATCTTGTTCATTTGTTTGTTCATTTTTAATACCTAATGATGGTTTGACCATTTAAAGTTGAAAGGTAAATCTATAAGGGCCCCCAAGATGTATCAGTGAGTACCAGTTTAATTTACTCTACATTAGGTCCAACTGCCCTGCCGGACAAGCCACTTTCACCATACAGAGTTGATTGAATCTTTATTAGGGAAAATGTCCAAATGTGAGGTTTTCTACATGTGTGACAAAAGAGGAAAAACAGAATAAATTGGTAGAGCGGAATATGTCTTCGTTAACTTCCAATGCTTATGTCCAAAGAATTTGTGGTATACTGGTGTAGCCTATGATATAGCGTTAAGTGCACAGAAAACCAGTCCTAGTATTAAGCATCTCTTACTTAATGGCACATATTTTCATACAAATAGATACACTTATGCAGTGGCTAAATGTTGCAACAAAAACCCAATATTAATAGTACTTAATCTTACACTATGCAAACACTCTCTGCACTGATGAAGACTCACACTGGCAAGTAAAATGCTTAAGACTCCAGTATGTAACTTTTATTTAAAAACAAAATTTTTTAAGATTTTTACATATGTGGTCAATCCGTTACTACGTCATAGCATTATAATGTGAGACCAATAATTTGTGAAAAAATTGAGCTCCTCCTCTTCCCATCTGCAAAAATCCACAGCACCTGGTCAGAAACAACCATTCAGGGCCACGAGGAAGGTCTTAACTCTGTCAGTCCCGCTCATGTACATATTACTCATTGTGCTAATGGTGAAAAAACAGCTTACCCTTAGAGGGTAAGGGTAAGTTGGAGGAGGGTGTGAGGAGTGCATACACGAGGATGATTGACTGGGACGAGGCAGAGGAGGGCGATATTCTAACAGATTATCTGTCTTATACCATACTGTCACTACATACAGACAGATTTAACAAACATGTAAGAAACTGTTTATTTAGTTATTCTTTATATATATACAGTATACACACACACACACACACGGTATATAAGTTATATACTGCTCACCCCACAGTGGGGAAGCCTATTTTAAGATTATTTCCACTAATAATTAGTTGATCCGTTGGGGGCCCTCAGACTATGTATAAAGAATTTCCAATCCAAAATGATCGGATAATAGAATTAGGATTATAGCACAGGGATCATGACCTGTTCAGCATTCCAGTGTAAATTTTACACCATTTTTTTTACAATATACATTCACTATAATTAACGAGGTTGAAGCAGACAAAAATCAAATACACTTTTCGATACACAAACACATGTGGCATGATAAGAAACTGTGTGATAGTAGCTCAAAGATTTGGTCAACCGGTGTCTTGACATTGCAAGGAGTAATATCTCCTTATGTTTGAAATAGATTCTACAGCAGATGTTCATTAAAACATTCAATCAAGAAACACATTTTGTTCATAAAGTAATGGTTATTATACACACATTGTCTCTCTTTTCCTAAAAATATTCTTTCTCTTTCAAACATTTTGAACTTAGTGAGGCTTGTTACCAAGTTGGGTCATCTTAGATTACATGTAATCATAGATGGGCAGGACAACACATCAACAACCACCAGTCTAGTATTTCACACCCACCTTCTGTTGCAGGCTTTAGTTGTGCAACCGTGCACCTGTTAGTAGGTGCATAACAGGATAGTTTTCTCATTAAATATGCATACCCATGAGCCATGTTTTGCATACCCACAAGCCATGTTTTAGAAGCACATAACGCTCAGAGGAAAAGTTTTGGATGTGACAGCCTTAAGAAATGTTCAAATTTGTAGATTATTTGAAACAAATTTATGGAAAAATGTAAATTTCATATGATTGTATGTTAGGATGCTACTGTGCTAAAGATTTACAATGACTTGAGACATACAGTTACTATTCATATGTATATGTCCATCTTTAAAAGCTCCTTAATGTATCCATCTTTAAATTGTTGACTGAAAACTGTTAATTTTCATTCAACAATTTTGGAGCAATTAGAAAATCCATACCTCTTTGCTAAGGAAATTGAGTCTCCCATAATAGCAACATGATGAATAGGGGAAGTGGGTCACACCTTGAAATCTGAGTCACAAACAAGCAAAATAGAAAAAAAAAAACTCTGCAAGTCTGATCTGAAGAAAATCTTTGCGAACCCAAAGAGCATGCATGTGCATGTGCATGTACATGTACAGGGCATAAAAGTTTTCTGCACTCACATCTTTTTAGAGAATCATATGATCTGTTTTGGATGTGTGCGAAGGTGTGTGTAGGTTTTAAGTGATAGTCGTGGCAGTAGATACATCTAAGGAGTCAGGTTCCAAGAAAAGAGGAAGAACCAAGCAGAGATAAAGAATAGCACCTCCATTTGCAGTGACAACAGGCGTATACTATGATCAGAGCACTGCATGTGAATACATACAGAAAAACTCAAAGCAAAAATTGATGCTCACATTCCCACTGGTTGACATATTTAAAGCTTTTAACAACAAGTGATGTTTTTTATTTAAAATGCTTTTCAGCATAATGGGACGTTATAATTGATGTTTTCTCATCTTTTCACCTTTCCTTTGCTTATTGTACTGTATATACTAAGGTTTGCATAGACACTGGAAAGGTAGGGAGTTGGATTTCTGCTGGATAATTGTGAAAAAAAAGAGAAAAAAAGCATCAAGAGTATAGAAAAATATTTGTAGTTACAAATTTCTTTCTCCACATTTCCTTTTGTCCTTCATTCATTCCTTTCTTAGCCCCTTAAGTCCTTAATTCCTCGTTATGTTAAGATGCTACAACTTTCTGCATGGAGATTTTGTGCTCCTGTGTAATGGACTGGTCATCTAACCAAGATGCACCCTGCCCATCACACACTGACTGATGAAACCACCAATTGTTTGATAGGATAAGGTGAATGAATGTATGAATAAATGAATGAGTGAACAAACAAATGGATTGATAATAAAATGGGAGTAAAAGACTTAGAATTATGGAAATATATAGAAGAACAATCCATCACGTCCTCAGCCCATTCCGCCTTTGTGTGATAAAAATACTAATATGAAAAGGGCTGACATTTCAGGCTTCAATACAGGTAACAGCTGTGACTAACTACAAAGCTCATCTTGATCATGTTCTGAGCTTAGACTCCATGCTACTTTTTAACTTGAAGGTTTCTCTGAACTACAAATAAAACAGAAGCCGTCTCATGTCTCATTCAGTGCTGCAGAAACAGGAGACAACTTGACCTCATCTAGCCTCACTTGCACCTTTTAATCCCCAGCACATCTGAAAGCAGCCACCAAGCGCTAACAAGAACCAACCTGACTGTGCTCTTTATCCCACTGGTGCTGTACAAATACACTTGTGCTGCGCATTAACAGTCGATGGTGCCAGAAGGTGAGAAGTATCCAACTTGTGTGAAGCACGATGGGACTACAGCTCTCCTATTTCAGGCCTTATAACACCATTGAGTTCACATCAATCAAACCTGTCAGTGTATGTCTTAGTAAGAGATGGTGAAACACCAGGATAAAGCTGTTTGCCTTCAATGGAAGGGAAACCAAGTGTGCAATATATGCTCTATGGGACGGAGAACAGCCAATCTTGGAAAAATTTCTGTAGAATTTTTACTGCAAACCTCACCACTGCTGGGGATTGCTAAACATTATCAAAAAAAAATAAATAATCACTGTATAGAGTCTGAAAGACTCAAGCAATATATTTATAACCATGCAAAATTTCAACAAAATATCAAAGTTACACACAGAAACAATTATCACAAAATGTACATGACATTTACTCTTAGAAAAAATGCATTCTTCAAAAATGTGCCAGCGCTGGTGTAAAAAATTGGAAATAACAACAAAATTGGAATATTTTGGCCATGTAGCAAAACTCTAGCAGTAATGCATCATCACTTACACTCTGTAGATTTTCAACAAGGTTACTTATTAGTCAGGCTTACATCATGGAAAGTAGATAGATTTGTTTGTAAACAGTGCATCTCTCGAGTTCACCATTCACCATGAATAAAAAGGCAGGTTCAGGTGTTTTGCTGCTTTCATAAACACCTTTGACTACTTTAAATATGCAGAAATGCTTTAGGCATACAATATTGTTTATGGACAGTTCAACAGTTCAGGAATATTTTGAATAATTATTCAAACTTAATGATAATTTCTACCTGCCTATTTGGATAAAAATCATATTTTGCTGAATCTAGTCACTTTATTTCTCTGAACAGAGTCTCTGTATATTTATCTAAACAAAGTTTGACCATTTTTGTAACTGACAAACAATTTCTTAAGATGTTAAATAAAGATGTGCCATGTATTTCACTAATACGATTGAACAGGTTTGAAAAAAAGACAGAAGGCTCTACTGTCAAATAATATCTGTTAGTTTAATCTAGCAATGAGAAAAAATGTCTTTAGAAAATGCAAAGTAATTTCCAAGTCAATAGAGCAAAGTGGAGTGTACTTGTCTTTTGTCACAAAAAAAAATTGTCTGTGACTAGATTCCCAGACAATTTAGAAGTCACTGAAAAGTTTGTTTACTATGTCTATTGATGAAAGCTGTTCATGAAATGGCCACAGACACCATCAACAATGAGGAAAAGCATCAAAAGGTCATTGCCTTACTAAACTGGCTGGCTAGTCGCAAGTTGCTGTCTCTAAACATATAATTTTTGAAATTAAATGCTTTTGGCAAAAGGTACAACAAAAAAAGAAAAGATTGGTGAGAACTATGAAGTAAGGCTTATTCCAGAATATGGAGGTGAACTTGGGATACAGTAGTGTAGCATTAATTGTGTTAACCTACTTCTGATGAACATACAACACCAGAGGTATCTTGATGTGGAATATTAAAGTTATGGAGTCTGCAGGAAGAGACAGAATCCTTATTGCTTAACATCTAGTGTCAATTTTCCAGTCATCTACCAGGAACTTTTTGAGCACCTCATGCTTCTCTCTGCAGACAGACAAGTTTTATGGTATCACTAATCTCATTTCCCACCAGGTTCCTGAACAAATAAGTATCAATACCACTATTACTGAAACCAAGCATGTCTTATACCTCAGCTTAGCCACATTCTAACTGCCTCAATGCTGCATCACACTGATATAAAAGCAGCAAAAGAAGCCCTAACCCTCCTTAAGATAATGCTTTAAATATGATATTTGCATGAGTTGGATATAGAATATTTAATTAATTCCTATTATAGTCAAATTAAGATGTTGTGTTTGGCTTATATACTCTAATTCCATTGTGATAGCTGTACCTGTCACGTTTAATTCACTTCAATGGCTTTTTTGACACAGAGCCTAACAGACTTCACTTTCTCCCTAAAATATATGTCTTCTGCTGTCCAACATCAGAGCGAGTTCTGCACTCGCTCTGATGTTGGAGATTGCGTTTGAAGATTTTTTTTATTTTTTTGGAAGGAATCAAACTACCCGACCTTTAAAAACAAAGCCAAACAAGCAACAGGATACTAAAAAAAACATGTCGCCAGACAGAAATTGACATGGTAACTTTGTGAATGAAGGACAAATCTTAAACTGCAAGTGGAATTTTTCTGTAACAAATTTTAAAACACTATACTTGACAAATGCACAATGTGTCAAAGCACAATTTATAAAATCCTTAAACTACCAATAAAAAAATATCTAAATTCAATGTTAAATTTGATGAACAGTTTCAGGCACTGTAGCAGTGTTACACTCGATATTTAGGTGTGCCACTCCTACCAACCTTTGGTTTGACCTGATACCACAAAAAAACTGTTCAAGGTTAGAATTATGATCAATGATCCATTTAAGATCCAGCAGTAAAGAACATGTAGAGATCAAACAAGGACACAGTTTTAATGTACCAGTTACAACCCTTTTGAGTGGTTCAGAAGAAAATTCTTTGAAAGGTCCACTACCACCTGTCTGAAGACTACTTACGACTCTGGTCCTGCAGGCAAACTGCCCTGCATGTTTTGGATGTTTCCCGGCTTTAATACACCTGATTCAGTTGATATTAGTTCAGCGAACGACAGTTAATCAGCCTTCAATTGAAATCAGCCAGGCTCAAGCAAGGAGAGACCTAAAACATGCAGGGCAGTGTGCCTTGAGGACCAGGGTTTGGAAACACTGGTCTAGAGGTTCAAGTTGCTAAGGAAAATGGCTTAGTGGCATGTTTTCGGTCCACATATCTAGGGGCCTAAAAGCAGCAAGCTGGCAAAACACAAGATATAACTCTAAAAGCTGTGCATTACCATTCAGATCATACAAAATATTACATAATTCTGTAAATGCTCTCCTGGGCCAGACTATTGCTACTACCTGTTAACACTCACTTGATTACCATAAACTCCCATGTGTGATAATGAGGGATTAACAATGGTGGTCAAGCAACAGCCTAAAGTGTTTTTTTTTTGGTTATGTTGCTAAATTTGTGGGTCTGTCAACATGTTTACATTAGCAAATACCTACAGACTCAGTTGCAATGAAACGAATTGATTTCATGACGTTTTTCCATTTTTAAGCTCAAACAAATCAGCAAAAATTTAAAAGCTGGAAAACTTGACAACTATTATTAAAAAAAAAATCCCCCCAAAAAAATCATAGTTTTAGTATGACTAGGACAAGTTTTGCAGTGAAAATACGTCAATCATGATACTCTATTTCTTGCAGCATGTAATATCCTTTTTAGGCAGTGTTATGAACTAAATACTTTTCTGCTTTCTCTGAGGTAAAGAAAAACTTTAACCTTAAGATATGCGGTCAAATGTACGACTGAAGACTGTTCTTAAGCCACTCTTATGCTGCATAAACATACAACTTTTTGTCCTTACTTTTTGACATTGCATCAGACTTGTCCTGTATCATTTAAGTTAAGAATATCAACAATATTTCTATTTTCTGAACAAAAGTTCAACATACATAGTTTAGAGACAGTGTTCATTAGTCATTCTCTATTGTACCTCAGCAGTAGTGTAGAATAAATGACGGTTGTGTGAATGCAGTCATGCGGCTCTGGTGACAGAGTTCAGGGATTTATTCAAGGGAATACAGGATGTAAACAACATCCAGCTTGCTTAAATCCTACATAATGCAACTAATGCTAAAACCAATCCAGTGTTTGCTAAATGTGAGTTTCTTTGAAGCATTTATACATTGCTCTTCTCAAAGTTGAAATAACCTCTCTAAATAGTTCTAATTTTTTAATCGGAGACAGTTAATAATGAGGCTATGGAGACAGCCTGGGTCACTCATGATTTTTAAACTGGGTCTTTACATAGAGGAAAAAGAAGATTCATTACTTCTCTGACTCCAATTACGTCTCGTTGTAGCTAATTGTTAAATTGATATTGGTTCAGAGACCAAGGTGGAAATGAGAAATTGATGTGATGTAAATTATTGGTAGATGATAATGAAGGACACAGGGTATACTTTACTTTTCTCCTGGGTAGATTCCACTTTCCCAGTTAAGATTACCCCCTCATTGCCCCACTCCCTTTATTCCCCTACAGGGAAACCACACAGAGCGCAGGGCAAATATTGCAATCACAGTTTAAGTGCACAGATCAGCACGCACACACTGTGCTCCAGGATGGGCCTGTTGGAACACACCACAGGCGGCTCACACTTCACAACAGTGCCTTCCCTCTCCCCCTCCTTTTTTGCAAAGCCCAGGGCCTGATTACAGCCTGGTGGCGAACAGATTAAAAACCCCTCCTCCTCCCCTCATTTCTCCACTGCATCCCCCACCCCGCGGACCGCAACGGCTGCTGTCAGACACAGTCTGCACATCTGGCTCCTTATCAGACAATCCCAAAAATAGACAAACTATTGTGGGTCAGAATAGAAGTGCAGATGTGAAAGGCTGGGAAGGATTGGATCTAGATGGAGGAAGACTGAAAGGGAAGGCTGATGGCAGAAGTGTCCACAGCCACATTAACTGACGCACAATCCCAGATACTGCTAAGAGGAGTTAAGCACCTGTGAGTGTACGTGGATTTGGGTGACATCTGGATTTGTGGAGTAGGAGATTTGCATGTATAGACACAGTGTGTCCCTCTGTCAAGCATTAGGATGGATTTAAATATTTCATTAGTCACTGTTGAAGTGCTATAAAACACTGGACTTACAGTAACAAAAAGATTAGGATTTGTCTATTCCATTCCATTCCTTATTGGAAAATATTTAGATATAGATGCATAATCAAAAATGTATTCATAGAAAAAGGTGATTCATTTGAAATTAAACATTAGCAACTTTTGCAATAATTTAGCAGATTAATAAAATGTTGGAAATCAGCCTGTAATTCTGCAAAAGTGACTTGTCCAGATTGTCCTGGACAATCAGATTCCTACTGATTTATTCTAATAAGCATGAATAAATTACTTCTGATTATTCACACCAATTAGATCTATGAGAGACCAAGTCAGGTCCTCAGGGATCAGTGCCCTGCATATTTTAGATGCGTCTCTGCTCCTGCACATCCGACTTAAATGATAGCATTAGCTGCTGCATACCATTAAGTGCTGCAGAAGCTTGTTAATCACCCACTTATTCAGGCCAGGTGTTTGGCGTAAGGAAAACTCCAAACAGAGCAGTGGTCCCTGAGGACCAGGATTGAGAAACACTGGCCTAAGTATAGTTCTTTATAAAAAGCATTCATATTTATTTTAACTTGTTAAAATTTTATTCTGTTACAATCAAAGGCTTATGTATTTTAGTGTGATGTAATGCGACACACTATCACAAAGAATTCAACACTTTGAAGCACTATCGTTTGCTGCAATTACAGCTGTTTCTGTGGAGTGTCTCTCTACCAGTTTTGCACTGGTGAGGCTAAAAGATGTCCCTGTTCTTTTTAGCAAAATTGGTCCAGCTCAGTCAGACTGAATGGATGGTATCAGTAGATACTAATTTCCAAGTCGTAACATAGATACTTGATCTGATTTATGTTCTAAAGATTGACTGGGTCATTTGGACACATGGATATAATTCAAATCATTACTCTGCAGATCTGACCATTTGGCGTCACTGTCCTCCTGAGAGTCAAGCCTTTACGCCTGTTTCAGGTCATCCTCTAAGAGGTTTTCTTCCACTATTGTCCTGTATTTAGTGACGACCACCTCCACAACAACTCTGTTCAAACCTCTTAGGGCTTCACAGAACAGCTGCGTTTATTCTGAGGTAAAATTAAACACAGGTGAACTCTGTTTACTTGTTTGGTCACTAATTAAGATGGGTGGTTATGTTTTATTCAAATGCATCAGACCAGAGGGAAATTAACACAAATATCCGTTTCACAGAATTAAGTTTTTGTTTTTTTTTTATCCAAAAGAACAAGTATAATTTTTCCTTCACTATATTGGTAAACATTACAGTGATTATGTCAGTTGTGATACATGCCTATTTAATTCTTTCTTCACTTTCTCATCTGTGCTTTCGTCACTCTATGATCTTTAGCATTTTGGACAGCATCACTTGTGTCCTGTGTAAGGATCTGTTGCCGTGCAACGCTTTTCAGCCAGCTAAATATTACACCGACATGTAAAAGGTTCTAATCTAAGTGTTTTCAACCTGTGAAACATTCAAAGAAGCCAAGCAAGGAAAGACTAAATGAAACCGTTTTAAAACAAAAGAGCATAAGGTTTTGAGAGAGTACATAAGTGACAATATTGCCGTTCACTTAAGAGACTGTTGTATATGTCACTGTGTGTGCAGCTTTGCGCCGCCCCTGTGTTTAAGCAAAAATGTCAGTCTCATACAGTTGGAGTTTGCTTTTAACTGGCACTTGCAACAAACTCACTGAGCTGAGACTAGAAGATTAAACATCGCAGTCTCAGTGTGAAAACCTAAAATATTCAAAGAGAATCCTCAGTGATCAGTGAACTGTGTAGCAAAAAACGCTGAATTCAAACTCATCCTTTAAATAATGACTTTTTAAAGTTTTGGATAAGACGGTGGTGAGAATTTTGTAGGACTGATGTTCTTTTTATAGCACAACTTTGTACAGTGTTGGGTGATCATTTGACTTCTCAGTGGTCTCTACAGTCTACTTCAAATTTTGTGAACCTGTAACTTCAACAAGTGAAATAAAATAACTAGCTTTATCTGCAGCTTATTAGATATTATTAGCATAAATTATGCTGTATTTATTTCACACACATCATTATGAATGAAGAATCATTAAGTAGCGACTTTTACTTCCCAAAATCTTTCAACGATTTTCCAAACGTATCCACAAAGAACAGCACCAGTTTCTGGCGAATCATTTTCCAAAAACAACAGACTGTGCCAGTGGGAGATAAAACAGGTCATATTACAGAGAAAATAAGAATTACTTTACACATTCTGCATGTTTCCTCTTTGCAGCGTGGAAAAAGGAGAAGCCAAAGAATGATAGACTAGGTACAGGCCGCTCATACCTTCTGTATTCTGGCCCCAGCTGTGGGTAAGCAAAGCGAGGATTGCCATTCCGGTCCCCAGCCATCTGACAAGCCACCGCCCCCGTCGCATCTTCTGTCAAGCCTTATTGCCTGCCCACCTGGACGGAGCAAAGAGGGGAAAAATGAAAATGAAAAAAAAAATAATAATTAATTTTTACGCCATTCATGTATCAGCACACCCTGAAGGCCTTTTGCTTGCACAGATGTGACTAATACACAAGATAGAACCCTTGTGCCGATCTAACCAAAAAAGGATTTTCATTGGGTCAATATTTTTTCAAAAAGAGATTAATCTCCTTTGCCAATTTCACTGATGTTTATACAATACATTGATTTTTTAATTTTTTTTCTGAGAAAGAGCTTGCATCTAAAATACTCACTAAAAGAATAAACCCAATGATTGTTTTAATTTTTAAATATCCACTTAAAAAATTGCAGTCATTTCTTCATTACTGTTCCACAGGTAGGGAAGTTTATTTAAAGATCACAGTTTGAACATTTTGTTGGTATTATGATCAACTTGCTTTTTCCATTATGGAAAATCATTTCCTCTTCGGTGAGCAAATGGACAATTTTTTCACGTCTTAGACAAACAGAAGACATGATTTATCTCACGTAGTGCACATTCATCACAACCTTTTACTTTGCTTAAATTTACTTCACATCAGTTCATTTCAAATTGCTTTTATACAAGCAGAAAATCACAAAACAGTCATTTCAGGATGCTTTCAAGAGAAACAAATTCAGCTTAAAATTCAACCATGTTTTGCATAAATACTGTGGTGCCAAGTCAAACGTAATCCAGTGCATACTAAGTCTAATTTTTAGATGAACTTGTATTCTTGTTTTGTGTGTTTTTCTTGTAATGTGTAATTAGGTGTCTTGAAGGACACCAACATAAAATGTGTATTATTAATATTATTATATAACGGTTTGCTAGTGATGGCTACAGTTAGCTGATGCTTAACAAGAGCGATAGGTTTGCTACAAGCCATCACAGCCTGGCATTGTTTGCTCCAATTAGCAAACAATTACCTATTAGCAGAAAACGTTGTAAATATGACTGTTTTTTCTGTTTAACGTAGAACAGACTCAACCAGAGTTTGAAGAAAACACTAGCTCTAAGCTCAGACTTCTGAAAGCACTCAGAGTATTAATAGTTAAACCAATTTGGACAAACATGTCAGAAAGAGAGAGTGGCAAAATAATTTCATAGAAATATGTAAAAATACATGGAGAACACACTAACATTAAAAACACAATTTTAGAAGATTGTGTGAAACTTGTAATTATCCATGTTTTTTTTTCTGCACATTGTGATGAACCACGCTGCAAAATTAGATTGAAAGTAATGACACCTGCAGAGGATTAAGAAAAAATTGATTCTTGCTGCCAATTTGAGCTATGGAGGAAGGCCACTTTATGAGGAATGAAGGTGTTTCTATCTGTCACACCTTCCTCACGAGGTTCCTTTTGTAAGCAGGCGGTAAGCTAAGAAATCAGCTTTCACGCCACATTCTGATTGGATGAGAACCACAGGCCACTCAAGCATCACTGCCTTCATATCAAAGCAGACTTGACAAAATCAAAGATGCTTTGCAGGCCACCAGCACTTCATTTCAAATGGAAATTTACCTCTTTGTTTCACTTCAGCCATTGTTTTTATACAAACACTGAACAATGTCTGGAAAATTCCATCTGGACACTCAGGAATCAAGTGAGAAAGCTTTCTGAAGATTATCTGAGGGAAATGTGCTTCTACTTCTGAAAATAGAGTTCTTGGCTGATACAGAAATGCAAACAGGATGAGACATATCTGCTGTTGGCTATTTTTTTGCTATTGAAAATCAATATAGCCTAATATACTGAAAATGAAGTAGAGGTCATATATCTAACTTTATGTAACAGACAAAAACAATTTGCTCTACTGCAAGTGTTTCAGGTTGGCATTATTCCAAAGATTAGCAAGATGCATGTGTAGATCTTACATTGGTACTTTTTGTGTAGCTCAAAAACTAAAGTTGAAATTTAGCCTGGAACTCATTGTATTTATTTTTTTTTTCCCCCACCAGGGGGCTTTTTGCAGGCTCTAGTGTCCCTCATTTGATAGTAGGCTGACAGGAAGGGGATAATGAGAGGGGGGAAGACATGCGGCAAATATCGTCGGGTCCGGGAGTCGAACCCGCGACGGCCGCGTCGAGGACTCAAGGCCTCCAAATGTGGGTCGCGCTAACCCCTACACCACCACGGCACGCCCAGAACTCATTGTATTTTAATATTGTGAGAAACTGTTATTTTGCTGCCACAGCCTTTCAATAAATTTACATCAAGCTGACCAGATAAGCAAACTAACTTGCACTGGTTATGCTTGTACTAGTCTATGAAAAAGCAGAACAGAAAAAGTATAATATTCTTCACAACAAACACTTTTACAACATTTAGTGTTAGACGTTTTAGATAAAGTCGGGGTGTCAAAATCAAAAACCGCAAAAGAACTTATAGATAGCATTATTACAACTGTTCTCATTATACACAATTACATTAGCAGAACCAGGAATAATTGTTTCTTCAACTGTCAAAGCTATTGTTGTGATTGCTTTTTTATTTTATTTTAGGAGGTAGTGATTTTTCTAAGCAAAATTGAAATATTCAGAAAAAAGCTGAAGAGGCCTAAACATAAGATAAACTTGGAAACGTATTAAGTGTGTCTTGAAAGTCACTGCAAATGAAAATTAGAAGCAGCGTCTGCATTATCTGTAGTTGATTAGACATTTCCTAGTCATGTTCAGTATAGCTGAAAACCTTCAGATCAAGCTACACATCCTAAGACCAGTGAGAGTAAACCGGAGCAAATGCTGGAGACAGTTGTGGTCACACACAGACCTCAGTGTATATTCAGGAAAAAAGGTCAATATACAAACTCAGACAAAATGTTTGATTTCTGTCTGCCAGTCAGAAAGACCAGACGGATGTTCATTTGTGCACAGCTTATTCTTATGATATCTCAAACAAGAAAAGGAAATGTCAAAAAGTCTGGATTAAGTTAATATTTAGTTGTTTTAAAATCATAAATAGAAAACAAACATCTGTTTGAAAGTAGGAACATTCTCACTGTTAATATTCTACAGTCCTTATGTCTTTATCATAACGATAGATGTTTTACTGTAAAAAAAAAACAATCAGATATTTTTTGTCACAATAAGTGCTTATTTGATTTGAAATCTTGCCTGACATACACCGAAGCACATTATGAACTGATGTACTCTGTGAGAACTCTGAACAGCAGGAGACTGCTATGTTCTCTTCTCTTGTGGTGTGGCAACAAGAGCAATTTCACACTGGTTTCCCATTCACTCACTGCCCTCTCATCTCTCAGTCTCCCAGTGGTGTTCTCTTTTGAAGCAGATTTGATTCTTCACATTTGTACATCTATCTTTCTTAAGAGGGCCAACCATGATTGCTTTGATCCCTTTCACTAGAGAAAAGTCAGACCTGAACAACCAGCCACCCTGAAGAGAGAAGTCATTTCCTCCAGCAGCTTACTGCAAATCTCCTGGTTGACATGGGAACACTGTATGCGATTTGCATTGGCCAGCAGGAATCCTCCTGCAAACTTTATGAAGTGGACAACTCAAGAGTGCTCAAAGAGATACATAACCAAAAAAAAAATGGCTGAGGTTTTCAAGAGTCGTTTTGTGAGTCACATAATGGATGGAAATCAATTTTCAACGACTGTCACTGTTTCTGTCTGAAAACAAGCAACGTTCACTTTAAATCTCTAAAGTCAACAGTTAAGTTGTGCCACTCTACTCTATCTTAATGCATAACAGCCCAAAATAGATGTAGAAAGAAACCTTTCCACACTGAACCTAGCTTCTCCTGGATAAAAACTTAATTGAAAAGTTTCCTCTGCAGTCATTTCATGAAATATTAACAGCATAGTGAAAGTGACAAATCAAGTAAAGACGCTCAAATGGATTGAGGTCTGAGAAATTTTGAGACCAAGTTAACATAAAATTTGTTACACCAATCACTGAATGCTTAAGCCATTTTCTAATGAGATGACTAAAAATCCTTCAGAAAGAAGCGACAGTTCTGAGAGGGACGGCACCTCGTACACATTTTTCTGTGCAAGGGTGCACTTCAATTATTAGCTAGTAATATTTGTCAACCGTGGGCTATTAATGACTCATAACAATCTTGTCATGTTAGCTGTAGGTTCGTAATACTGAACAAACAGCAAACACTGTATTAAATAACTTTGTGTCTATTCAGAACAAAGAAAATAATAATTAACTTCGCTCCAACATCATATTCTCTTGCTTTAAGTCATCATTATAAGAGCACTTCTGGCGTATCACAATAAACAAGTTAATGTTCTGTTTATTCAGACATACCCTTTCAATTACCACATTGAGCCTCTTAGCGTATCTTGGAACATGCTTGCAGATTAGACTGAAGAATTTATTTAATTAATTAATTTATTTTTTTTACATGTACCTTTTGAAATCTTGACTTTATAATAAAAGTTTTCTGGTTCATTGTGAGGAAAAGGAATCCACTTCAAGCTGTATACATCATACTGAACATTTAACAAGTTTACAATATAAACACCAGTATAACAGGTATTAAATAAAACACTGCAAAGACAATATTAAGATCACTTTGGTTCAATAACGCTTAGAAATTTGACATGAATATATGTTAATCTGTTTCTATCAGTTGTTTTGAATACACGTGCAATAATAATGGCAAAAAATTGGTTTTACGTTATTTGTTAATGGTCTGTTAATGTCATCCTCATCATCCTGAGGCCCACAGTGGCAGAAACTATGAAACCTACATTCCGCATTAATAAAGTGTTTACAACCCTGCTGGCATTTACACAATCATTGCACTGTTTTTCACTCATCATTAGTAACATTTCTGCTTTTTATTTATCAGCTTTTCTGCACAGATATCCTGTGTTGTAAATACCCTGTTGTGTTTTTGAAGTTCAATACACATTCTGTACATTTCAAGAAAGTCATCCTACTTGGTTGCTAATTCCTTGGATTACGAGTACAATATATCTATTTCTAATAACGCCACAGTATTTTTAAGTTACAAGAAAAAGCCATACATTTTAAAGTATTCACACAAAATTACTCTACTTTATAAATATAAAAAGGTGAGCATTCTGCAGTGCTCTTTCATTTCAAAGGCAGTTGTTTGAGAAAGAGTACAGGAGCAAAAAGGAAGAAAGACAAGTTCAGGTTTTTTAAAGTACTCTGCCATCTGTTTCATCACAATGAAAAAAGTGATGTGGGAAGCAGAGAAATAGTGTAGGAGTGTTTCCTTCTGGGGAAATGTATGTTTGACTTGCACACAGCTTTACAACATCTTCAAAGCTAAATGGCCTAGTAAAAGTCTGCAAGAGCTAGGTCAACAACGTAGAGTTCAACTTCTTTTTAGTTTGAGTGTGTTTACAAGTGTGGTGAAGTTTGATCTTTGTAAACTGCGTGCTATATATATATATATATATATATATATATGTTTTGTTTTTTTTATGTAATGATACATGGCCACAGTTAGGGAGGTAATGATGACTTGATATCTTCAATTTACCAGACAGAGGTGGCCTTTGATGTGAAATTCTTATCAAGTTGATTCTTTAACCTGTGTGTTTTACTGATCTCTTTATTAAAAATTACCAGTTAGTCAGATATTTAATGTAAATTTCAAGCATCAACATTAATTAAAAAAGTCTTTGTCTAAATTAAACTTTCCTGTGTAATACTTAAAAAAGCCATTAAACTCTGTAGAATTAATTTAAAAAACTGTACAATATATTCATGTATTCAGGACATCACTTTCTTTGTTGATTAAAGGGTTGATGTAAAGGTTACTGATGGAGATAGAAAAAAACTAAATTACAGTGAACCCTCGCTATAACGCGGTCCACCTTTCACGGCCTCGCTGCTTCGCGGATTTTTTGTGCAGTTTTTTTTCACAGTGCATTGCATTCTGCGTCCTGATTGGCTAAACAGTCTCTGCGCTTCTTCTCTACCTGTGCGCCAATAATGTTATGGTATTTAAATATACGTAATAAAGCTTGGCAAATTTTGGTAAATGTTTCTGCCCAGAAGAAAAAAAGAGCGACAACAACTACCGATTACTATGTTCTTCTTTCAAAAAACCACACCTGCGCCACAGGCTTCAAAAGAGAAAGACACTAGAGAGCGGAGTCAGGCCGCAGCGTCACAGTCAGAGGCACAGTGAAATACGCGAGTCACAATTTGTCCAACTGTACTTCGTATTGATGATTAAAATGATTATTTTACTGTAGTTAGTTGTAAGAAAGAGTTATATTTGCTTAAAAAATGCTTGGGCCTGAAAACTGGTTTTGTTCTTTGGTTTCAATGTAGAGTATTTAATTATCATGGGTTCTTTTCAGAATGCAACCCCCGCGAAAAACGAGGGTTCACTGTAATGGCATGAAAAAAAATCTTAGATGTTATATGAATAAGCAATAAAGAAAGATTTTGAATATGTCCTCTGGTTTGTAAAGGTAAAGTCTCTCTTGAGATGAAATGCTAAAATATAAACAAGACACATCCAGCATTTACATTTTAGCAATTTATCTCCATGTATGGCTGCAGAAAATATGCACACAAACATTTCAGAAACAAGCTTTTATCAGGTTGCTCCTGCTGCTACACATTTTTGTTGTAATTGGTTTTCTAATGTCAACTCCTTTGGTGTTCTCCCCTAAGGTGTGTTTACAGAACAGGATGTTTAGGGATGCCACTTTTACAAGTTACAAGTTACAAGTGCATAAAACAAGTTACTTCTTGTGAAAGAAAATAGTTTCGAAATAGTAAGTGTTATTTCTCAACACATGTTGTAGTTGAATTTATTTACAATCAGCCTCTATTATTTTAATTGGCATAAGAACTTTTCACTTTTAACTCCTGATCACATATTAGTCAGCTTCTCACTTAGTTACAGTACACCAAAGCAGTAGGTAAAAGTCCATCAGTACTCAAAGAAGTAACTATTAAAATCTAAAATAGTCATATGAAGAGTACTCCACAAGTACCATATATTAGATTTGTATCTTACTAAATAGCGCTAGAGTTCATTTTTTCCAGTTTATAAAAACACAAAAATTCAATCCAACCACAGCTTACAAGTTTTACCCCAACTTGAGAATGGAAATAGTACATAAGTGCATTTATGTAGCTTTCAATTTGCATCCTCCTCACCCTCTTACTCATGCAACAGCAGCATGTTACACAGCACTGGCCCTACTGTTCAAGGTTCAGTGCTCTAAAACACTTCAGCATGTGGACAGTCATGCTTTTCCCTCTACACAACAGCCATCCATTATCAAGAGTTTGTGCTATACATAAAGCAGGCAATCAAAAAGGTGTAGCTACTGTAGGATGTTATTGTGGGGTAGTAGAAGAGAGAAACAAATCAGCTTAACTCACAACTCCACGACATACCTCAAACTGCAAGACAATCTCAGGTTGACAGCAGTCTTACAATCAAATACGTAACATATCCGTCACAGCAACATGATTCAGTCTCCTTAACTCTGGCGTGTAACGCAAGACTTAGTGACTTCAAAAAAAAAAAAAAAAAGTGATACTTCTTTAGCTATGGTCACATTCAGAACAAATGCGTTCATGTTTAGAAAATCCGTAAAATGGAAGAAACATAATTGCAATACACATTATAGAGGCAGACATTTTTCATCATTATGTGTGCGACAGAAGAGCCATATCAACTCATAAAAGTAATTAGTAACATCAATAGTCTAATGATGGAATTGAGTAGTGCTGGATGAGGGTTCAGAAGGCTTTCATTCAGTGGGAGATTGCACTCAAACATAAAAACAGAAGAGATCAGGCTAAACTCCCTGACAAGCCGCTGCTAATACAGCCTTATCTCTCTCTGCCTCAGTGTTTATCTCCACAACCCACCTGTAGTTTAAAGATAGAGAGACAATCTATTAACTGAGACAATTTGGTCACTGAGACAAAGAGACGGTTGAGAGGACACTGTAACTTGTGTGCTATACCTCTGGCCCAGGTCTTTTGAAAACATACTTTTAAAGACTGGATTGATGGAGGCAAATTTCCCAAATCAAGCAGCAAGGTAATGGGGGTGTTTTGGGTTTTTTTTAACACTTTGCCTAGTGAAAATTTACTTTGTTTTTTTCTTCTTAAAGTTTACAAAGAAATGAGACGCACATTAGATTTTTGTTCCCCATCTTCTATTCAATAAAACAACCATCCCCTAAACTGAATATTTTTAATGACTGCTTTGACTCATCTCAGCCTAATGGTATAAACTGTAAAGGGGAGGAACATACATTCTGTTTACTACAATCACAAAGTGACACAGAAAAGCATGTGATCTTTAACAGTGGCAGGTTCCTCTGAACAGTCAACCAGTAAAACCTACAGACATGTCAATGTAATTAGAGGCACATTACAATAAAAGAAAGCCATTTTTGTCAAAATCGAAAAACTAACACTGAACCAATGGGGAGGGTTGGAGTTTCAATTTTCAAGAATATATAACCATGTTTAGTAACTAATCCCAAAGAAACTCTACAAGCAGTCCCATCATGCTTCTTGTGACCAAATGCACAATCCACTCCAAACAAAGCGAGGTGAGGAACGAGCTGGTCGCTATTTTACGTCTGACTGGGAATGCGCCAAGGAGGATGGACCTCCCTATGCTTAAACAGCAATTCATCAACTTCAAGCTGCTCAAATGTAAGCTTCCAGAAATTACAGACCTCTGGATATGTGACATGTCTTCAAAAAAAAAAAAAAGACAAGCAAATGTTCATCTGTCCTCGATTTAAGCCTTGTAGTATTGCAAAAATCCACCTAAAGATCTTTCAAACAGGAATGTCAACCAACTGAAAAATATGTGCAGGTTATTGTGATGTACAGTTGAAGCACTTAGAACTTGGTCAGGGATGCTTTTGAATTAATTACTGAGTCAATGCAGGCGGCATAAAGGTGATCAGCCTGTGGTAGTGCTGATATGCTAGGGAAGCTCAGGTTCCTTTAATAGCCTTCAACTTGTCTGCATTATTGACTTTGGTGTCTTCTCCTCATCTTGACAATACTCCACAGATTCTATTTGGGTTTTAGACCAGGCTAGTTTGCTGGCTAATCAAGCAGAGTAAAACTAAATACATTCTACATATTTTCTTTTTCAATAATTAAACCCACAATTAATCAATATACCTAAATAAATGTTTGGAATACATCATTTGCACATCATCTGATAAATCTATTTTGTAGATTTATCTGTTAAATCTACAAAATATATGAATTTCACTTCTTGAGTAAATACAGATGAAAATTAAATTTTTGTTATTTCTTTCTTAGATGCATGTGTACCTATTTTATATTTGTATAAAATAGGTACCAGCATAAAAGTAAAAAAAAATAAAAATAAGGAAAAAACTGTAGCATTAATAAAAACACTTTAAACAGCCTTGCTATAAAAGGTTTTCATTTTCTGTTGTGATGATCCTTCTTTGATAAAATAATTAAAAACATTGTTCTGTTTGATACATAATCTGCAGTATTTTATCCAATGTGCTTATTTAACTGCATAAATAAAAGTATCACAACCAATTAAGCTTAAAATGTTCAAAGCACAACTGTGGCATGTTTTGCTGCCCTTATTTTGATTAAATTATGTTTCGGGGAAAATGTTTCTATTTAAATGCATATTAACATGAAAGTCATGCTAAAATGCCAGGTGCATCAATATTCATGTCATTATTGATGGCATATGCATCTGAAGATTTGGTAATTGGGTTTAATAAATCCTAATTACATGACATGAAAATGTAATTCAACTTGTTTATCTTCAGTCACTAACACCAAAGGTGCTCCCTACTGCAGGATGATATAATTTCTATTATGAGATGAGTGAGTCCTGAGTGAAGGTTCACCACACTGTTGTGGCAATGGGAGAGAGTGGCCTTGAGTGCAAACAGTGATCTCAGTTCACTTGACACAAAAATGAAAAGCCATTATGTATGAGGGGCCGTTTAGGACAAAATTTACGTTTTGTCTCTCACACACTACCAAAAACTCTCGCATACTCCAAAAAAATAGCCACGCACACTCAAAAAAATTACGTTTTGCCTCTCACACACTACCAACAACTCTCGCATACTCCAAAAAAATAGCCACGCACACTCAAAAAAATTACGTTTTGTCTCTCACACACTACCAAAAACTCTCGCA
>CAEGAG010038014.1:0-43184 GCA_903067065.1 Brachyrhaphis terrabensis
TGGGAGTTAGTATACTATTTTTGTGACCATTGGCATTTGGGAATGTAAAACAATTGTGCATAAGCTTCTGGCGGGTGGAGGTTAACAGGTTAAAGTGGTGTCGTTTTGACAAGACGTGCATGCATTAACCAGAGTTAAATGTTAAATTAAACTTGTTGCGTTTTCTTCTTGGCAGTGTCTTGTGTTGGCCCCCACTCGTGAGCTGGCCCAGCAGGTGCAACAGGTGGCTGCTGAATATGGCAAAGCTTCTCGTCTGAAGTCCACCTGCATCTACGGAGGCGCACCAAAAGGGCCTCAGCTCCGTGATTTGGAAAGAGGTACAGTTTTAGTGTCTATGTTCAAAACTATGCATGGAACGTGTTTCAAAGAGTTTGCCTCTGATGGTGTATCTAACGGGTTTTAGGTGTGGAGATTTGCATCGCCACTCCAGGCAGGCTCATTGACTTCCTTGAAGCAGGAAAAACGAACCTTCGCAGATGCACTTACCTGGTGCTGGATGAGGCAGACAGAATGCTGGACATGGGATTTGAGCCACAGATCAGGAAGATTGTTGACCAAATCAGGGTATGAATTGTTTATTCAAGCCTTTATTAACTGTCCTGCAGAAGCTGTTGATTGGCTGATGTGTTGTTTGGCTGACTGTTGAATTGTTGTTGCAGCCTGACAGGCAGACTCTGATGTGGAGTGCTACTTGGCCTAAAGAGGTTCGCCAACTGGCAGAAGACTTTCTGAAGGAGTATGTTCAGATCAACATTGGTGCACTGCAGCTTAGTGCTAACCATAACATCCTGCAGATTGTGGATGTCTGCAATGATGGAGAAAAAGAAAATAAGTATGTAATTGTAACTCAAACTGTAAATTGTGCACACAGCGTGTTTCAGGAATTTTGAACTTGATGTGATTTTTTTTTCTTTTCAGGCTAATCCGTCTGCTTGAGGAAATCATGAGTGAGAAGGAGAACAAGACCATCATTTTTGTTGAGACAAAAAGGCGGTGTGATGACCTCACTCGACGAATGAGAAGAGATGGGTGGCCAGCTATGGGAATCCATGGAGACAAAAGCCAGCAGGAGAGGGACTGGGTCCTTAATGGTAATTTTCTGTTCTTAATAAAGTTGTAATTTATATTTCTCATTTTAAGAAATATGCCAGTCTAACTCTGTCTTTCTTTGATGTTCTTTAGAATTCAAATTTGGCAAAGCCCCCATACTGATTGCCACTGATGTTGCGTCCAGAGGCCTAGGTCTGTATCCTCTAAACTTCACCCTTTCATACGTTTAAAGCATTTCTAAAAGAAAGTGTTTGCTTTCTTTAACACTTCTGCTTCTTTCTGAGTTTCTCCCCTGACCTGAAGGAGCAGTCTGTGTGGCAGGGCCTTGGCATGACAAGCCCAGGTATCCAGAGGGGGAAGGAGGATTCTTGGAGATGTCCAGACTGGCGAGGCACGGGTCTCCCAGTCATGCAGATGTACAGAGGTGACCAGGCCCAAACGAAGCATAATGTGCTGGCCTGCCTAAAAATGGGGGAGAGTTGAGGGCTGGCCAAAGTTCCTCCCCCATGTTTGTTTTTTCTGGCCATGGTTTGGACTGCTTCACACACCCAGGTCTAACTGTCCCAGCTAAAAGCCAAGCTACACTGCCTCCTTTTTGTCTTGCATGTACTTTTGGATTCTGTATTGCAAGTCATTTGAGCCAGTTAAACTGTTCTAGCGAGACATTCGAAGCATGGCTAATGATGCAGTTCCATAAACCTCAGTCTGAAGAGCAGTCCGATCTTACCTTCACCTCTGTAATGACATGGCTACTGGCGCTTTTGGTGACAGTGGGACATGGTAGTTGGACACGGTTGGACAAAATCCAAGCTCACATTCCTCCCTCGCCTGCGTTTCAAAGTCATGTCGAGACCTGCCAACGAGAGACATTATGGTCAAGTGAACGCTGGGTATGGAAAAAGATGGCATGCTGAGAAGGGGTTGACCTGTAGGCTTCCTTCCAAGGGGGTCTGGTCTACAGGTTAACGGCAAAGTTTCAATTCAGCAGCCAGCAAGGAGCTATGGGGATGGGAGGGTTTTGGGGGGTTTTTTCTAAGAGGAAGTAGTGTTTTATAGAAACCTTTTTTAGAGACTGTGGGGGTTGTTCTGCAATGGGAATGGATTATTGAATGCATACTCCTGAAAGGTAAGGGTTTTGCTCAATGTATGAGAAGCAAATGGAGTGTGCATCATTTTCTTTTCCCACCGTAGTCTCCCTATCTACAGTTGACACTAGTCTTTTCCAACTTTGATTATCCAACTCTTTGATCCAATGATGAGACTAACTTTGTTTTTTTTATCTGGTTGTTGTGTTGGCTCTGGCACACAATGTGTTGCCCTTCTTTCTGCCACACTGCAACGTCTTACAGATGTGGAAGACGTGAAATTTGTCATCAACTATGACTACCCTAACAACTCTGAGGACTATATCCACCGCATTGGCAGAACGGCTCGTAGCCAAAAGACAGGCACTGCCTATACCTTCTTCACTCCCAACAACATGAGGCAGGCCGGGGACCTCGTCTCTGTGCTGCGCGAGGCCAACCAGGCAATTAACCCAAAGCTCCTCCAGATGGCAGAAGAAAGAGGAGGTAAATCTAATTGGTGAGACGCAAAAACTGTGCCGTAAAAGGCAGTTACTTTTCTTCCCCCGTTTGTTTCTGGGCTAGATTAAATATCAAGCTGGTTTACAAGGTAGTCGAGACGAATTAAAAATAGTTTTCTTTACCTTCCAGGTCGTTCAAGGGGCGGCAGAGGTGGTGACTATGACCGTCGGGATAGGTATTCCTCTGGAAGGCGTGATTTTGGCGGCGGTAGGGATAGAGACAACAATAGAGGATATAACAACGGACCAAACAAGAGTTATGGCATAGGTTCTCAGAACGGAGGCTATGGAGGCAGCAACGGTGCCAGCAATGGATATGGTGGAGGGAACTACAACACCAATGGACAGTCAAACTTCGGCACCAATCAAGCAGGAGCTTTTGCTGCCCAAAACAACTTCCAGGCCCAACAGTTTGTTCCCAATAAGCCCATTGTACAAAATGGCACAAGCCATCCTCAGTACCAGTTCCCTCAGGCCCAGGTGCCTCCTCAGCATCCATCCCAACAACTTGCCCCTCAACAGCATCCTCCACCGCCTCTGGTGCCGTACCCCATGCCTCCACAGTTCTCTCAGTAAATGCCCCACATACTTGAAAGAGGTAATTTATTGCATTTTGTCTTTTAAGTTCTATACCTAATTTGAAATTTTTGTATTTACACAACAGGGTTCTGTCAACCTATGAAGCCTTTTAAGATCTGCAGTGCAGCAATAGTTTTGGTTGCACATTTGTTTTTCCTGTATTTAATTTGTTACATTCCTCAGAAATATTTAGTTTGTTTTGTACCAGAAAATTACAAGTGTATTGGTTTTCATGTGTAGCATTCAGTGATCAGCTCCTACATTGAAAGTGCACTGCATGATCTTTGAAATAAAACCAGACAAAAGATTTTCTTCTATTGTGTTTTTTCCGGTTTCTGCTCAACATGTGTACTACCTTTACTGTCCAGCAGGTGTCATGCTTTCCAAGATTAATAGGCACTGGGCAGTTTCTTTCTTCAGCTGGTTTTAGTGGTAGATGACAAGTTTATGTAGAATTGGGGAGGTTAAAGCACCCCAAGGTCCAGAGAGGAAAACTTGATGCCAGAGGTCTAAATTAAAAAAATACTTTATTAATCCCAAAGGTAAATTACTGTTAAATGTGGCTCACTAATTCAGATTCTTCAGTTATTGAAGATGTTGATTGCTGTTGGCAGGAAAGATCTTTTGTATTACAGCAAATCTGAAGAAGCCTCTGACTAAAGATACTGTTTTCTGAAGACAGCTGTGAAGAGGATGGTCAGGGTTGTCCATAACTTTCTTGATTTTAATGAAGAATCCTTTGCATAATCATCTCCAGAGGTTCCACAGTTGTCTCAACAGAACCAGCTTTTATCAGGCTGTTGTGCCTTTTTAGGTCTCTAAAGTAAAATGAAATTGAAGTGGCAAGAAACAAATACTATATCCCACATTGGTGTACTTGGACAAAAGAAAGTAGAGATTACTCTCCATCAGATTTGGACTTAAGGTGGCCCTGAAGATTTGAGGCCACATTGTCTAAGGTTACTATAGTAACACTAAAGCATATTTAAAATCAAGGTTCCCCTGATGAAGCCAGCACAAGTCCAGGCCTGTCTGAAGTTTGCCAGTGAACATCTGAATGATCAAGAGGATTTTGGTATAAACTCCACTCACTGAAGGACTAAAACAATCCCAAGGACACCACTCCAACTGTGGAGCATGAAACTTGCTTTGAGAATGCTGTTCTGCAAAGGAGACAGGATGACTGCACTGTCTTGAGTTGATTTAAGGGGGATGTAAAGGTTTTGGGCAACAACCTCCTGTCAGAGCATTGAAGATAGGTTGATTCTGGGCCTTTCAGCACAATGGTGACCTGAAACACTCATCCAGGGAAACTAAGGAGTGGCTAAGAAGCATGTCAAGGGTTTAAAGTGGCCTAGCCAGTCTCCAGACTCAAACTAGAAAATCTGGAGATGTTGAAATTCTGTGGTGCCCTGAAACCTGAAAGATAAGATCGCCTGAAAAACTTTCAATAATTTATTTTCCCCACTGTAATTGGAATGAAAGAGAAACTTGACTATAGCTTGTATTTTAACCATTCCATTGCAGCTCAGACCCATGGCACCCTGTGATAAGTCACTTCTGACCCTTGTAAAGGACCTCCATGAAATCTGGCCACCTTTCCTGCTCTGCTGAAGAAATGGATCCCAGGAGCATGATGCTGCCGCTACCGTGTATCACTGTGAGGGAGATGTTTTCAGGGGGATGTGTAGTCTTGTTGCTAAGTTTTACATGTAGGATCCAAAGTTACATTTTTTGTCTCATCTAACTTTTGCCGTTTTTTCAAATGTTTGCTCGTTCTCTGTGAATTATGGGAAGCAGGACTTATTTGGACTTTCTTTTAACATTTTCTTTTAATGAATTTTTGACCAAACTTTGATCAATACATTTTGTAATTGTGATGTTTCCATTAAATAAGAAGCACAAATAAAATCACACCTCATTAAAAGTCACAGTAAGCTGTTAAAAACACAATTTTCTTACCACTTCCTATCGTCTTCTTCGTGGTTTTCGCCAGTGGCAGCATCCGGTTGTTGATCACATGACTGGGAATATATATATGTTTTTGTCTGTCTGTTTTTAGAAATTGCCATGTTTTTATTTAGCAAATTTATGTTCGTACTTCCTATTTGCGCAGTTCAATGTAAACGCAGCAGACAATGTTAAAAAAAACCCAACTCCAGGTGTGGTTTCACAGCAGACATGTTTATTAAAATCATCCATAATTAAAAGTTAATCACAGTTTAGCCAATAAAATTAGCAAAACGTTTTTAAAAAAACTTGTTTTCTCAGGTGGAGGGCGGATGAGCAGAGGTGTGAAAACAGAATCTAACACTCCAACCTTTAGTATTCTTAATTTGCAGAAGGACGATCAGAACAACCCGTCCATCCGTTTCATTCAGATTTACAATCTACTTTGTGTTAGTTGATCACACTAAACCTGAATGACACCCATTGAAGTTTCAGGTCAGGACTTAATTAAATATGAGTGAGCTGCAGGGGCATGAATACTTTTACGGTACCTGTACACGTCAGCTGCGTGGCAGGTTGAGCTTGTTTTCTTTCTTTCCCAATAATTAAGTGAAGCCGAAAGAAAACAAGACATATTTCTAAGCCTCTTTGACATCGTTATACCAACACCACCTCAGTGCTGTCTGTAATTGCAGCTGGGGTCAAAGGTCCAGGCCAGGTGTGACTCCCCTCGCCCGCCCCACTTCACGCCACCTCTCCTGTCCCACCACTTTATCCCTTCTGTTTGATCTCAGTTCCTCTCACCTTTGTTCCTTCTCCCTAACCCCTCCCTCTTCCCTGCAGGTATGTGAAGGTGTTGGCTTTAAGGAGTCGCTGCTGTGGGTGTGTGCGCCTCACACACACACACACACACACACACACACACACACACACACCCACCCGAAGCATGAGACGGAGCGGCATTCTGGACTCGTTTCTTCCCAATGACGCGGAACGAATTGGCATTCACTCGCTGTCAGCTCAGTTTGCCTCGACAAGGGGCTCGCGCGCATGCTTGGGTTGAATGCAAACAAACACAAAGCTTAGCCGCCTTATCAGCCACAGTTAGTTTTCTGTCAGTCTTTTTTTTTTTGACAGCAGGTGAACTTTGCTTTCCTGACCTCAGACCTTGACTACTGGATAGCTACACAGGGTGTGTGTGCATGATAAGCACAAATACATGGAAGTTGAGCTAGAGGAAAGTGGCTGCTGGTCGCACACACCCTGTTATATGCTTGAAACTCGATATGGACTGCAAATATTCAGTTACTCTAGATGCTTGTTTTGGAACAAATCATGGATTTATTTATTTATTTTTTTATCTCACTTTCTATGTTTGCTCAAAATTCATTTGGCTCAACCGCTCTGAGACGAGTTATTCCACATTCCTTCACTATCACTGCTGTGAAAGCCGAGTTATTCACAGAGTCATGTAAAAAAAATATTCCTACCAATTAAAGTTAACACTTTGTCAATTACAACCTCAGATTCATGTACCTTTCAGTTTTTATGCAATAGAGCGACGCAGAGTCAAGTCAGGTTCATTTGTGTGGCACATTTCAGAAGCAAGGCAGCTTATAGAGCTGTACGCGATAAAAACATAACACAGTAAACAACTTTGTTGGGAACATAAAACAAGCAATAAACATCACTTTTTCTCAAACGGCATCATCAAATTTTCAAGAATCATCATCATCAAATATTGGAAAAAGTCTTTCACTCCAGTTTCTAGGAATCAAAGGAATCTCTAAACAGTTGGGGTTTTAGCCTTGATTAAAGGAAGTCAGTTTTGCAGCCGTTTTGCAGTTTTCTGGAAGTTTGTTCCAGACTTGTAAATAAAGATAAGTGCATGGATGCGTTTCTCTAGATCTTGCTGAGACATCAGTCCTTTAGTCCTGGAGATGTTCTTCAGGTGACGGAAGGCCGACTTTGTAACTGTCTTTATGTGTCTCTGGAGGTTCAGGTCAGAGTTCATCACTACACCTGGATTCCAGGCCTGATCTCTAGTTTCTAGCTCTAATAACTGAAGTTGTGTGTTGACTCTATATTGTTCCTCTTGAGGTCCAAAGATAATAACTTTGGATTGTTTCTAATCAGCTGGAGAAAGTCTGCCACATCCACACATTTATCTCTTCTAAGCATCTGTTCAGTGATTGGATGAGTTCTGAGTCCCCCTGGTGACATCACAATGTAGAGCTGTGCATCATCTGCGTTGTCATGGTAACTAATCTTATTTCTTGCTATAGTCTGAGCTAACGAGACGTGTATCTTCTGTTCGCTCCGATGAGAAAGTCATCAACACAATGAAGTCCCTGTTCTTTAGGTAAGGTTCGAATTGGACCACCAGCTGTCCAGGTGCAACGGTACCGACAAAGTAGTGAATATCTTTTAAATGAGGGGAATATTCCTTTACTTTGACACCCATAGCAGCCATTCGCCTGGTCAAAATGAAACTTTTTGGTCTTTACGCAAAAAGTAAAGACCAACACAAATCGGAATGGCGGAAAACTAACTCTCCACATCACCCTGAACACACCACCTCCACTGTGAAACACGGTGGTGGCAGCATTATGCCTTGGGAGTGTGCTTTGTTGTGAGTGAGGAGAGGAACGGTGATGGATGCAACTAAATGCAGTGAAAAACCTGAGGCTGCAGAAGATTTCCAACTGTTTGGCTCCAAATTATTCATAATTATAGAAGTTTGTTGTTGTTTTTTTCTCAGAAAAATGAGGCATGCATCTGTCGAAAAATAATAATAGAAAACTAAAAACAGTCTTGTAAAAATGACATTTCTTAATTTTTATTCACATTTTTACATTACAAATAATAATAACAAAAAGAAGCCTTATATTAAAAAAATCTTATAATTGCTGAGCAGGTTTTTTCGTTTCCACAGGTCTTTTGATGATTTATCTTTGGCGATCTTGGAGGTTGGAAAGCCTCTTTGCCATCACCCTAATCTTAAATTCCCTTTTTGAGATTTAAAACGCTTGATTGGACCTCAAAGCATTCTCATTACGTCTCGCCAGAAGAAATGAATCTAGATAAGCTGGATAGTAAAGGTTTTGAAACAGGAACAGTGCGCTAAACATTTGCAAGGAACCATAGTGGCCACATTCTCTTATGTGAAATTAAAGTAGCAGAATTATTAGTTTATCATGTTTTCTATTATTTATTGGTTTAGCATCACATGATACAAAAAAAAAAAACATCAAAATGTGGCCACGTTTTCTCCGTTTCCTGCACCTGTTCCCCGAAATTTGATTTCAAACAAGAAAAAAAAACAAAGACGCCTCTCGGAACTTGATCCACACACAATTAGAATAAACGCATGACAGGTAAATGTCCTGGGATATAAAGTCAGGCGGCTGAGTGGAACAGGTCGACCCGGTCTGCATCGCTCCGTGTTGATGACACACCTACACCTGCCGCGCCTGGGAGGAGCCGGGGACAGGTGGGACGCTCTTTAACTGAGACACACACACACACACACACACCCCCACACACAGCGACGCAGCGCAGGTGGATCGAGAAGAGGAAGAGGAGACAGTGAGAGCAGGCCGCTGGAAGGACTCCGATTACAGCGACAGGGTCTCCCGAGATGTCGAAGAAAACCGAATACAACGTCTCTAAGATTAACAAGTGAGTTCTGGCTCTGGTTTCCTGTGTGTGTGTGTGTGTGTGTGTGTGTGTGGGTGTGTGGGGGGGTGGGTGTGTGTGTGGGTGTGTGTGTGTGTGTCCCTTCAGCTGCTCAGGTGTCGTTTTTACTCATGCAGAGGAACCCTCTCTCTCAGCCTGCATGTATTATGGTGCCATTTTATTCAAAGAGGCCTGTTATATAATAATAATAATAGTAACAATAATAATAGACAATAAAAGTGCAACAGGAAATACTTTTATGTCTCTGTCATCTTGCAGTTGAAAAGAAACAGAAAACTCTCTCCTGTTTTACTGGTTCTCTCCTCTCTGATTCCCTCGGAAGAGTTTTTCCAGTATCTTTGGCCCCAGAGATAAATAATCAGCCGCCACTTATCAAAACCACTTCTGGTGCCGTTCAGCTTCTCTGACTCACTCATTGGGTTCGTCACCAGCCCAGCCTCGAAACTGCAACCCGGCCAACACCAGGAGACGTGGGCCCCATCAGGACTTTGGACCTCAAGTCAAACTCCTTCTGTAAAATCTAACCCGTCTGAACAAAAGGCAGGTGTGAACAGGGTGCAGGTTTCAGTTTGAGTTTGTCCAACATATTTTCCATCTTCCGTTTTGAAAGTCCATCATTTTGGTCTAATTGTAGGATTTCTCTGGCTGTTTTCCCAACCATTATAGATGTTGGGCGGAACATATTTTATCAATGTTTTGCAAATCAAATAAGCATCTGATGGGAATTTGTTTTCCGTCATTTTCTGGCATCGATATTTAAAGTCCTAAATGATGAGTCAAAGTAGGACACAAGCACAGTTTGTGGTCTTTAATGCTTTATTTTATTTAAAAAATAAAAAAAAAACAATTTTAGTGATTTGTTTGTTAGTAGCTAACCTGGACCTCATTTTGAACCAGCTCTCAGTCAGTAACTCTGAAACGACATATTGATGTTTAAAATGTCAAAGTCAACTTTGTAAATTTAAGATTAAAACTGCTGAATTTAAAAAGCTAAATTATCCAACAAATTCAGATTTCCACATTTTGGAAAATATTGTAGAGCTTTGATAATCCGGCATTTTATTTTCTGTATTTATCCAGAAAAGAACAATAATAAAAGTAGATCCTGCGTTCATAACATCCTGCATTTAATACCCATTTGGGTCCCAGTTTCGTCCTGCTTCAAACCTGTACAGCCAATTAACATGCAACCGATCAATAACATGTGACCAATCCCACCTGGCACCCATTTCCCACCACTAAATGAAATAAATTAGAATATTATTGCAAAATTCTTCTTCTTTTTTCTTGTTTTTTTTTTTTTTTTTTACAAACTTTATCACAACATGAAGCACATTATACAGATCAAATACACACAGACGGATGTTTTCAAGCCTTTATTTCTGCGTACAGCTCATGAAAACACGACATTTAAATCTGTAAAAATAGAAATGTTGCTTTAAAAGTATGTTCAAGACCTGCTTAAAGCTTGTTGTTTTCAAAAGGTCCTTTGAATCCAGCTGGTGTCTGGGTGGGAGGTGAGTTTTTGCCCCGTCTGCTCTGCAGGTTGTCACCCACAGGGATGGAGAGGGGGCGGAGGGGCCACATACCTCTGAGCATGATTAGAGTTTCATTACGGGGTGTGGCGCGTGAATCCACAAGGGAGTGGCGCTGCAAAGTCTCCTGTTTGTCTTTAACGACACTGAGTGACTGAATGATTCAGGCTGTCACTCAAATTAAAGCAATTTTCCTGAGTCTTTGTAGATGAGCTTTTAGGAAGGAAACGGGTGAATGCATAAAGCCTTGAGCAAAAGTCTTCCTTCTGGTGTTCAGAAATTATTTAAGCTAAGAGAGAATAAATATAATTTGCGAGGTTTGTTTATTTTTGAATGTGCAAAAGAGAAGAGCCAGATAAAGTCCAGATGTGTTTCAGTTTTTGGTGTGAAACTGTGGAATGAATTGAATGATGATTTAAAGTTATGTCCTTTCTTAGTGAACTTTAAAAAAGCTTTAAAATGTAAAATAATAAAATCTTACACTGTTATGTAGATTTATATATGTATTGTGAAGATATCCTGGTAGGTTGTTAGATATAAAAAACAGGGTAGGCAAGAATAAGCTTTGCTTTAGCTGATTCCTTTTTTGGTAAATTGTGGGTTTGTTTATTGTTCGTTTGTTGTTTCCTGTGTTTGATGTGGACAATTTACCAAAATAAAGTAATTGATTGAATGTATATATATATAAAAAAAGTATTTTCCATATAGGGGGGACTTTTTGTCACAAAATCTGACCTGCAAAAATCAACATTGCAACCAAATTATAGCGGATAAATCTATTCTAAATCTGTTGATTTTATCAGTAGAAAAGATCCCAAGTTTGTTAAAAACGGCTAAATCAGAGCAAAAGTGACCGAGTCACTTCCTTACAGACACAGCTACATTCCTACAAAGGGAGTGATTTGGAAAGGAGAGGGAAAAAACAACTTCTTTACAGAAACTATTTGTCACTCAGTAGTCTCCCTGCTACGAGCCGTAAACCTTCGCTCCAGTAAAAACGCTGCTCGTTTTGTGCAGCCTGTGATGGAATGTCTTTTCTCACACACTCATGCAAAAACCACATTCTTGGCTGTCAAACAGGAGGGGAGCGGGGCAACTCCCCTCCACCCAGCGATGTGTCCTCTGGCGTCTAATCCGGGGCGGGTCACCGTAAATACTTCGCTCTCGTGTCTCGGCGAGAGGAGGAATCGCAAACCAAACAGACCGAGCGCCCAAACAGGTCTGCAGCGGGTTTCCAGGAGCAGGTGCTTCTCTCCTTCTCGGAGCATCTTAGTCACATCAGCCCAGCAAACGGAGTCACGCATTCAACAAATGAGAGCTTCCACAAACAAAAGGGAGGGCATTATTGTTAAGTTCTGCGAAAAACTAATGGTCTATGTCATTATTATTATTATTTTTACATTTTTTGCCAGAACTTATTTTTGCAACAACGACAAACCCCCCCCCCCAAAAAACCAGCACGTCTTTATTACCAAGAGATGATTTAGACAAAAAAATATAAAAACTTGCTATTTAAGGAAGATGACGATAGGATTTGTTTACAATTTGAATAAAAAACAAAAAAAACCCTGAAAAGTGTGGTGTACATGTATGTCAAGTCCTGTACTTTTGTAGAGCAACCTATCATTGCAACTCCAGCTGCAAGTCTTTTGTTGGTTTTTCCTCCATCAGTTTTGAACAAGAACAAACTGTAGAGACATTTTGACCTTTCTTCTTTGCAAAAGTACAGACCCATTCAATAAAAACAGAACACTATTATCACCAAAGGAAACACAATATCAATCAATCAAGTTTGGTTTTATAACACATTTCAGCAACGAAGCAGTTCAAAGTGCTCCACATCATAAATCACAAAAATAAAAAGTCATAAAAACAACAAACAGCCACCAGTTGAAAAACCAGAAACAAACATTGCATTTTATCGATCGCCTTCATCAAAATCATCAATACACGTCAAATATGCTGGTCAGTTTTATAGATTGATTAGACAAAAATTGATGTATTAACAACGTCTATTTCTTACTCTGGGTGCAGCACATGCCCAGGGCTGCAAGCCTTGGGGGGCGTCCCAAAGATTTAGAATGTTTTTATAATGAATACATGTTTTACATTGTACCTTATATACAACTCGTAGGGCCATATAAATAGTGCTTTGATATAGTTAAATTTTTATTAACGCATAAAAAAACTCTAATATTTCTAAATTCTGAACTTCTACGTCTTGTTGGAAGCAACATGGAGCCGTCTCACTTCACTACAATGCTTTTCTTTTTTTAAACTGACTCCAGCCCAGGGGCCCTTATCCCTCTAAATCCGGCCCTGCTCACAGCTACAAACATTTAACATAAGAATATTGTCAGACCAAGAAAAAACTATTTTTAAAAACAGAAATGTGGGCTTAATAAAAAAGTTTAATACCTACTGAATACAAATGTCAAATTTTTCAATAGTTTTTTTCCTTTTAAATCACAGCTGTGTTCTCCTTTGGGTTTTAAAATATCACCATAGACACAGATGTAGTTTGTGTTCATAATGCCTTTTCATTTAACGTAAAATAATGATTAGTTTTTTTCTTTTGATAAAGACGAAGAAAAGCAAACACCTGCAGTAAGGTGGATTATAATGACGTCCTGCGTCTGTTTCCAGGAAGGACGCAACTGAACTCTCAGTAGTGGTCCTACGCATGCAGAAGAATGCAGACCAAGTGGAGAAGAACGTGCTGCGAGTCGAGGAGCTGCTGGTGGTGGTGAGACCCCCAAACTTCACCGGAGCGGGCCTGTGGCCTCCGGGCGCAAAATCCCTTCCCCTCTAAGCTCGTTCTCAACCGGGGAAATGTCTGCTGCTCTCGCTTCTGTTCAGGATAAAGAGGGGCAGAGGAAGAGCAAGAAGCTCATTCACCAGAAGGAGAACTCGGTGATCCTGGGGCAGGTCGAGTTGCTCCTCAAGGACTTGTTCCTGGATGTGGGCAAAGCCAAGAAGCTGAAGCACCCGCAGGCCTCTGAGATGGAGAAAGAGTATGTCTCTGACCCGTTAAAGCACAAAGAGCCATCAGTGGTGTGAAACTCGACTCATACCACAGAGAGGCACAATCCACATTCCCTTTCTCTGCTTCCAACCCAAGTTCTCTGCAGAAATAACAATAATAATAAGAATTAATAACAGCAAAATATGTTGTTTGTTTCTTGTTTAGTGTGACAAACCTGCATGATCGTTGGGCTAAGGCCTGCGCCTCCTACCGGGACCTGTACGACCAGGTGCAAGACCTGGGGCTGAAGCAGAAGATTGACTGGGGCCCCGTTCTTCAAGAAAAACTGGTCAGTTTAACCCAAACATGTCTGCGGCCTCCCAAGTAGCAGCAGCCCAACCTCGCCGAGCAGATCAGTTGCTGCTCTTAGCAGAAATACTTTGTGTTATTTTGGTAGCAGGTGAAAGAAAACCAGCCCACTGATCAGTCGTCACGTGTGTGCTGCTTGTTCTTTGCAACTGAACCATCAGTAGAAAAGGCCATGCTTAGAAATAAAAGTATTGTACGGCTCAAACAGCGCGTGAACTTTTGTGAGTCATGATCGGGTGGATGTTAGTTGTTAGCAGCGCTAACTAAAAGATAAGTAAGCACTAAAGATAGGTCTGCTAGCAGCTAATGCTAAAGCGCTACATTCAAATTATATCTGCCCTTTCTTTGAGCACCAATTTAATTTTGACGTCATAATTCACACGTTCTATAAAACCCTTAGCTGTTGTATTTACGTTTATATCTTGTTCTATATTGTCTGCTTTTTGTTTTGTTGTTCCTAAGAGCATGAGTATATATGTCTAACTACATCAAGAATTCTTAACAGTAATTGCAAAAACATAAAAGTTTAGAAGCCAAGAGACGTTGTTAAAGTTAGCAAGTGCGCTAAAGCGCTAGGTGAAAAATTAGCTCCGCTATGAGCAAAATTAGCTGAAGAGTGCCTACCACTGCTAGCTTTATTGAATTCCCCTTAAAGCACCTGATTCACGCCAGGCAGAAGAACAGGGTGAGTTGATTAATAGTTGATAGAGGGGGAAACAAATCAAGGAGTCCTGAGAAAGCTACGCTGCTCAGCTAAAACAAACTGAATTTAAGCCACAAAGCTATATTAAGCTAGTGGTTCTGCTATTATGATATGATTTCCTATACCTGGTGTCAGGCTTATTTATCACATAACAGGGATTAATTGGAGTGTTGCTTAAAGAGGTCATGTTGGCTTATGCTGTTATACAAACACACCAGTAAGGAAAACGCATTGCAGTTTGAGACAAATGAAACTATGGCGAAGCCAGCCCAGTCCATGTGCCTTATTTTGTTACCTAAATTGCTTAAATTATTACCTAAATTGACAACTAGAAAACTGATTTTTCTGAGACAAAACCAAGGAATGGAGAAGAAGTGTTGTCCAACCATCTCTGGCTGGAATACCTGTTCACTCTATGCAACACAGATATATGAAGATATTCTCAAAACCTGCTAAATATTTGTTCAGTGATTCACATTAAAGCTCATTTAAGTTGTTTTTTCCCCTCATTAATCTAGCAAATATTACAGTTGGTGAAGAAAAATGCTGACACTGCTTGTTTGTTTGTGAAGATTCTTCTAAGATTCTTACTTCCTGTCAAAAAAGAAAAATATATTCTATGCTGGAAGACCTGGATATAAAAAAAAAATTGGAAAAACATTTTTTTTTTTGTAGCAGCACTTTGGCGATGAATATGTTTTCAGATTTTTCTTATGTCTTTTGTAAGATTTTATGCAAATATAACATTAAATATAATGTAGAACATTGCTCCACTTTGCATTTTGTGGAAGTGTCACACAAAAATTACACAAACTCGAGACAATGTAATAATTATCCCCCCTCAAAAAAGTAAAACACATTTTTTGTACTTTTATTAATCTGGTACAGATAAACAGAGATGTTGCCTACAGGAGGTTTTTAAGTTGATGCAGTGTGACTTTTGAAACATATGCAAATTTGCAAAAATTGCACAAATTTTAATATCCAGATTTTCTATCATCAAGTTTAGGTAAGCAAAAGACAAACTGTTTGAAATAGAGATGTCGTAATATTGCAACACTGTAGTTTTTCTGCAGATTTCATTGTGGATTTGTGTCTATAATTAAATGAAAGCTACAGTACAGATTAGCTTTAGTCTGAACTGTCAGCGCTCTCTGCCTGGTAGGGCCACATATTGGGAGAGGAGTACGGCCCCAACCTGTACGACGTCGAGAAGCAGATCGCGGAGCACAACATCCTGCACCAAGAGATTGAAGCCTACGGCGGCCAGCTGCAGCCCAGCTCCGCTGCTTCCCCGGTAACCGCATCTACCTGCGTCACTTTCTGTCTGGCTGCTCCTAAACCAGAACGCTTACCAGTCTTTCTTGTGCGTCTCCAGGAGGATTTCAAAGCCTTCAAAGAGAAATACGCCCAGGTTTTGGTGAGTCGCTTTAATTTCACAAGTCATCGTTCGCCTGGAGCTTTCGCCGGAACTGCTCTCGGAACGCTCCCGCGTTTTCGCTTTTGCGTTTGCAGGAGAGCTCCAGGCTCAGGAGCAAGCACCTGGCCTCTCTGTATGAGTACATGCAGAGCTGCACCAAGGAGCTGGTCTACTTCTCCGGTCAGCAGGAGAGGATCGTCAACAGAGACTGGAGCGATCGCATGGTCGACCCGTCGGGAGTCCGCACGGAGTACGAGGTGAAATTCCTCAACCGCACCACTTCGACCGTCGCAGATCACTCCTCTGAGAGATGTCAGTTTTAGAAATGCATCAGCTAATGGGTTGTATATTTTGTATATGTGTTTATTGCAGAAATTCAAACTGAACGGACTGATGGCGCATGAGGAGGAGGTCAACAAGCTCCAGGTGGAAGGAACCAAACTCGTTGAGATGAACCACCCCGGCAGCCAGACAATAAATGTGAATGTTACACACATTTCTGTTAGGGATGCACCGAAAAATCGGCCCAGATCTCCTACATTTCAGGAGATCAGTTAATAAGCTGATACTTGCGTAAAAAACGACCTTATATTCCCCCTCAAATGTCTGGAAATCAGCCACTGATCCCGTTTGTTCTGCTGTGAGAGACAGTCGACCGACAGGTCACGTCTGCATGTGTGCAAATGAAATACAGTCACCCTACTGATGCCAAGTTAGCAAATTTTTAAGACGAAAAACAATCTGAATTTGCAGGTCAGACGTTTTAAAGATCAGTAATCGTCCTCAAAACTCCAATCGGTGCACTCCTACTTTCTCCACTTGATTTCACAAGAGCTGCAACGCAGTGACAATGAATTTTAAATTAGGGTTTGAACGTCTTTTGTTTTCTCTCGGTTTTTCTCCCAGACCATGATAGACAGAGTACAGCTGGAGTGGCAGTCCTTCCTCAACCTGTGCATAGCGCAGGAAATGCACCTGGAGAACGTTGACAACTACAAGAAGGTAAACTGAGCGCCTGCACTCTTCGTCAGTGATGCACAAGCGACCGGTCCCAGCTGATGTGTTTGCTGCAGTTCCAGCTGGACGCAGACACGCTGGCCGAGTCTCTGCAGAAGCTCAACTCCACCTTGGATCCAAAGTCGCTGACCAACAAGAGCAACCCGGAGATCCTGCTGGCGCTGGAGGTACAGCAGGCTTTTCTCAAAACTTCGATTTGACGTTGGATTACAGACTGCTGCAGGCTCAAGTTTTCACACCTAAAGCTGCACTAACGATTATATTAGTAATCGATTATTCTGACAATTAACCGGAAAAGATTTGGCAAATTCAGTTTGGACTTCATAACTGCTCCGTTGTTCTTTCATCAAATAGCCTATTTTTCAGCTTTGAGCTTTGAGCGATTGCTCAATTTCTACATTAGTTGACGATTATTTCAACGATTAATCATGATGAATCTGGTTCATCGTTTCAGCCCCAATTTTCTCACATTACAACCTCAGACTTCACTGTAGCCTGATGGGATTTTCTGAGACAGACCAACTCAATCTATGACACAGCTGTGAAGTGGAAGGAAGATGATTCCCGTTTAAATTTGTTTTATTTTGTCGTTTTAGAAATAAAAATCTAAATCACGTAGTCCATTTATATTTTATCCTCCTACCCCGATACCTCTAAATGAAATCCAGTGTTCTTATAACTTATCGAGTTAGCAAACATGTGCAGAAGGGAGCAAAACTTTTGTTTTCAATTTATTTTCTTCTTCTATAACTTTGTTTATTCTTTTATTAAGCTACATTCAACAAAATGAAGCTCAAACTGAAAAGTAACGCTGCACATCTCCATCCTCACAGAGGTGGTGGCAGCATCGTGTGATGAGCGTCTGGGAAAATAAAACCTGTTAGAGGCTTTAAAAGCTGCAAAGTCCACAGGGCAATGGAATAACAGTCATGTTCTACAATGGCCCAGTCAAAGTATACACCTCTGACAAAACTAGAGAGGGCCGAAAACAAATGAACACCCTTTTTTTTTTGTTTGTTTGTTTTTTCCTTCCGTTTCACAATTAAACGCTTTATTTTGTGAGCTTTATGGTTGTAGATAATAATTGTCGCCTACTGAGACAAAGAAGTGAAACCAAAACAGAAGCAATCTGTGAGACGATCCTCGTCCAGTTCAGCAAGTTTAAGACTTAGTATTTTGGCGTCTCCCCAACCGATTTGTCGTGTTTATTTAGTCTTCGCCATTTGCAAGCTTCAGCTTCAAAGCAGGTGTCAAGGCGGACATTTTTACTTTCACTGCTTTGCAGATTTAGTAAGAGTTAAATGCTTTCAATGGAACCCAGAAGGCCTGGCTTTCTTCTCTGAATCCCTGTTGCATCTCACTTAAGGGAGAAGAACCGTCGGTGAAAAGGAACGAGCAGCGGGTGGAGGCCCTCAGGGAGCTCAGCGGCAGAGTTGCCCCTCTGAAGCTGCGCCGGACCCAGCCCACCAAGCCCACCACCGTGTTGTCGCTGTGCGACTGGGTGGACGAAAACGTAAGACGGCGGCAGCGCTCATTTCCCCGCAGCAGAACGAACCGAGAGCCGGTCACATGTGATTTATCGTATCGTTTATCATTTATCGTGATGAGTTTCTTTGCATAGAAAGAAAGTACAAACTGCACAGGTAGCATGTTGGTTTGAAGAAAAACTGAATCGCTTTATCGAGTTTAGTGGAGTTTCTGGTTTGAAGCCGCCATGTTGGACAAGAATTCGGACTCATCGTTATCGCTTATTTCATCATTTATCGTGATACATTCATTTTTTTTGTATGATAATAATTCTGATTCATCGTTGTCACGATAAATTTCACTTAACGTTTAAACCAGGGGTATCGTTAATCATTTATTGTGATGAATTTCTCAGCAGCACAATAAGGATTTTGATTTATTGTTGTCACGATAAATTCCAATTGATGGTGTTGAAAAATCCTCAAAACTGTCCGTATTGTTGGTGAGTTTTGACTATTTTTCATCACAGTTTCTTCACTGAAGTATCAATAAATATGAATTGATTTAAAAATATGATTAAATTCAGTTTGGTGACACGAATCTGGTGTAGCTGGTGTCCTGAAGAAGCATGTTTTTATTGCAGACGTGAATGTTTTCCAAAGGCTGTATTTGTTTAGTATAATTGCCCTGACATGCGGTGGAAGCTGTACAGTTACCTAAAAAAAGAAGCGATAAATAGTTTTTATTGTGCCGCAAAATATCGTGATAAAAGTTGAGGTCCGTATCGCCCCTCTCTAGTCACGTGTTTCTTTTGCCGTGTTTGTGTGAACTCAGGGGGCGGTGGAGCGCGGCCAGGCGATGATCCTGAGGTCCAACTCGGACAATAAGTACTGGGAGCTTCAGGACAGCGAGGGCAAGACCACCAGCTTCCCTGGGGCCTGTTTTGAAATCCCACCACCTGATCCAGAGGCTCTGGAGACTTTGAAAAGGTGCAGAATCCATCATCCTCTTCAGTTTACTTCACTCCCCTCCTTTTTTTCCCCCAGTCTGAGCCTTGAATTGTGCTGTGTCTGTTCAGCCTCGGCGGTAAGCTGGCAGACCTGAAGAGACGCAGGTCTGCGCTGATGGACTCCCTGAAAACCCCCACGGTGGAGGTGATCCGTCCCAAGCAGGCCGGTGAGAGGAAAACGTCTTTTAAAAACTGCATGACGACGGATCTGCACAGCCGGAGTTGTCAGGGTCAACATTTCTTTAATTTTTGCTTCCCCCTCCTTTATCAGCCGTTGTTAACAGTGCGCCCGAGAATCCGAGCGTCGCAGAGCTCAATGGCAACATAGACAAGATCAACAAAGCTCTGGTGAGGAACGAAGAAGAAATCCTGAACAGACTGAGGACCCCACTGGATAACCGCGCCCCCATGCCGGACTTGGAAAAAAGGCAGCAGGAGAATGAGGTGAAGAAATGCTGCGATGTGGGGCTGTGAAAAAAAAGTTATTTTAATTTAATAAACTAATTTTAATGTTTTAGATCATCAAGCTACTTCTACAAAATGCAAGAAAAGAGAGTTTTCCAGTTATTGTAAAATGCAAATTAACTTTTTTTTTATATAGACCCGGGTTGGTCCGGAAAGTTTTTCCTCTAAATAAATGAAATCATAATTTTTGCATTTTACTCAGATTACCTTTGTCTCATATTAAATCTAGTTAGATGACCTGAAGCATTTAACACTACAATTAACACCGTTTCTTTGAATGTGATGATCATCAATGCTTCATATTAAAAATATTTCTAATTTCCCATAGAAATCTGCTCTGGCAGTCAGAAAGCTGGAGTCCGACAAGTCTGCCGTCCAAAGGGAGGTGGATCCGATTCTGGCAAAGAAACCTCTGGGACCGACGGCCGCCATGTTGCCGCTCAAACTCAGCGCCGCCGACAACAAGATCCACAACATCAACACGCTTATTGATCTCTACAACAAAAAGTATGATTGTTCTTTTTTTTTTAAAAAACCAATGTGCACAGACTTTGCGAAATGTCTCAGTTGCTAAACGTCCCTCTTTGTCTCTGTTGCCCAGAGCAACCGCCTCCATGTTCCTGGAGAAGCAGCTGGAAAAGACCGAGGTCACCGTTTCCTGGTTTGAGCAGCAACTAGCTAAAGACGGAGTCATCCTCGATCAGCCGGACGTCCTTCAGAACCGCACCAAGAAGCTGGAGGTGTCGTATTTTACAAACCAGAACCGCACTGGTTTTATTCTTGTTTTTGTTTTGTTTGTTTTTTTTCTCATTTGCGTTTCTTTTGAGCAGAGCACACTCAAGGACGTCGTCTTGAAAAAAGAAGAGCTGAACAAGCTGGGCAAAGATCTGGACCTGACCAAGCAGGCATGCAGCCCCCTGCAGCAAAGGTTCAGCGAGTTCTGCCCCGATATCCGCCACCAGGAGAGTCAGGTGCAGCTCCTGAAGAACCGCTATGCAAACGTCAGGAATCAGCTCCAGGACAGGTGAGGAGGACGATGGGGAGAGAGAAGCGACCAGACAGGGAGCTTACCAACGTCACAACGGTTTTCTTACATAAACAATTTCTTGTCTTTTTTCCTCTCAGGGTGGCTCTTCTTAAACAAGCATCCAACAAAAATCAAGAGTTTAATAACGTTGTTCAGTCGCTGGACTTTTTCTTGGTCAATTTGCCCGACAACGCAGTGAAACCTACTGATGGTGTGGGAGAGATACTGACTAAGGAGAATTCCCAGAAGGTAAAGAGTGATTTTAATTATTTTTCAAATAAAATAAAGTATTTTATTATTATTATTATTATTATTTTACATAAAATCTCTAATTTACCACTCTCTAAATTGCCAAACTTTCAATGTTTGTTCATGTTTTTGTTTTTAGAAAGTTGTGGAGGACATTGAGAAGAAGTCCGGGGATTTACGCCGACTCAAGGACCTGTCCAAAGATCTGCAGGGCATTTTAAATGTTAGTACGGTGAACATGACTCTATGTGCACAGTTAGCATCCTGTGAATGCTGGCTTATCAGAAAACACACATTACATGAAGAAACAAGGCACATTTTGTGGATCATTAAGTCCTATTATGCTTATGAAGTGCGTGTTTCACTTTTGTTGTGCCTCCATTTTGTATAATGTGTCTGTTGGGATGGAAAGTGTAGAATTCACATCATTCTGTTTAATTAGGACAGGGGACATTACTTTTCTGTGACGTCAGTATTTACATTTTCCCATATTTCATGAAGGAGTTGAGAGGGGGTAAGATTTCTGGCAAACCGTAGATGTTGTCATCTTCCTAAAATAATTGCCTGAATCTTTTTTTTTGTTAGTTTTTTTTTTTTTTTGACAAAAGTGATTTTGTCAAAACAAAATCACCACCTTTTTTTTTTTCCAAAGGCAACAAAAAAAAAGAAAAGAAAAACATGACAGTTTTTAACAAATGGTACCTTTACATGATAAGCATTAGAATTATGGGGATTTTCTAGGAAATTAGTGCTAATACAACAAATACATTGTGCTCACAATATGATCAAACATAAGGACGAACCAAACATTTGGGGATGAACGTTTAATGCTCTGTGAGTTCCTGTAAGTGGTCATATAAATATCAGCTGATACAACGATAATGTAGGTTGAGCCGCTGTCAGTTGGAGCCACTCGAAGCATTTGACATTCTGAGACTTTATCAGTGCAGACTGAGTGATGTTATCGACGGGTCGTTGCTCCAACATCTGATTAGCACTTGCATAAATTCCCTACTGATGAAAGTTTGCAGCATACGTTGCGTCTCACACTTCACGCTGTCGCGGTTGCTAGGCAACATGAGTTACGCTGATGTGGAGACTACAGACAGCCAGCTGAAGGCTGTCCGAATTCACAGCTTTTCTCTTCTGGCCATTGTTTATTCTCGGCCTTCGAATAACCAGTCCTACGTAGAGCGGGTCCTTCGAAGGATGCGGACCCTGAATTCGGACACAGCCGTACTGTCACATATAAAAAAAATCTATGGCAGGCAGCGGGTGATGAAATTCTGTAAGCATGCCTCGTCCTTACACACATTGGAAGACAATTCTGGAGTCATATTTAACCCACTTTAACTCAGGTATGATAGGGGACATTAGCATCCTGACACACGGTCTAATAGCGAAGGTTAGACATGTAGTTCCATCTACTAAATCCTTCCTCTTACTTCCCTTTTTAGGAATATGAAATAAAGTCAAAAACCTATTGTGGAACTCTGAATGACGGTGACGACGTCAACAGTGAGGTATATGAGAACGGCGAAAAAAACACTTACAAGGCAACGGCTCCAAAGAAACGTCTAGCATCAACTCTGGCTCAAGACGTGCAAAGAACGGTGAGGTTTCAAGGAAGACCAAGATGACTAAGATATTCCTGCATCATCTTCCGTTTTGAAACTAATGCTTCTCTTTTTGCTTTCTGGTGCAGGAGAAAGACCTGCTGAACCGCTTCGCTGAGATCTCAGCTGAAAACAAACAGCGGCTCAGTCAGTTGGGGACAGCAAAGAAAATCACTGCAATGGTAGGAGATTGGAGCAAGTTTAGTAATAACCCTTAGCGTTTTTCTATGCATAGGTGTGTTTTTCAGTTAACCACTCTTGTCCCCTGTTCTCCATTCGCTCCTCTGCAGAACAAAGAAAAAGTGAGTCAGGTGGCAGTCAGTCAGCAGCTGCAGCTTCAGAGCCAGCAGAAGAAAGTGGAGGTAGCTGATAGTCTGAAGAAGGATTTGGAGGAAGAAGTCAACAGGCGTTCACATGCCGAAAATAACCTTGAAACCTACCGGAAGAGGTTTTTGTCTCTGAAGCAGAGGAGAGGCGTGGAGAGGTTGGAGGAGAAAGAGGTGGTGCAGTATTACCGTGACCCAAAACTGGAGGCGGATATTAAGTCGCTGAAGAATCGCATTCAGGATGAAGAATTCAGTAGATCAAGAATCCAGTACGAGATAGAGCTGCTCAATGAGAAGATTGTCACAGTGGAACTGCAACTGACCAAAGTGGAACCTAAACTTGTGACGAAGGTGCTCACCGAATATGAGAGAGACCCCAAACTTGACAAAGAGGCAGCTGAGATCAGAGATGAGATGAAGAGGATCCGGACTGAGCTTCAAACGAGAGATACTGAAACTGTCCATGTGAAATCTGAGCTCACACTTCTCTCCCAGCAGAAACAAAAAATCAGGGAGAAGGTTGTGAAAAAGGAAGTGGTGAGATTAGAGAAAGACCCAGAGATGCTGAAAGCTGTTCTGACATTCCAGGGTGACATTGCAGAGGAGGAACTGCGCTGCAAGTCTCTCAGTGATATCATTTTCAGCACCCGGTCCCAGATTAACACGCTGGAGAGGGTCATTCCATCCATTGAACCCAAGATTGTCACCAAAGTCGTGAAACAAGTGCAGCAAGCTCCCGAACTGATAGACGAGTCACATAAAATTAGAATGGCTTTGGAAGAAGAGAAGGACGAGAATGTCATCCTGAAAAAGGACCTCACCACCCTTCAGCTTCGCTTTGGCGAAGTGGGGTTGCTCAAGCCCAAAGTGGAAGTTAAAGAGATTGTCAATGAGATCTATAGAGTGGATCCTGACACCGAGGTCGAGCTGGTGCGTCTGAAGAAGGCGCTGCAGGATTTGAGCCAGAACCGTTCAGACCTTGAGAACAAGATTGGTTCGGTGACAGCAACCCTGACTACCCTACGCACCCAGAAACCCAAAGTGGAGTACAAGGAGGTGACCCAGCAGGTGATCAAGGAAGAGAAGAGCCCAGAGGTCATGAGGGAATTGCAAAGACTGACTAACCAAGTCTCCCGACTGCAAGTCAACTATGACACCACCTTGGAACTGCTAACACGCCTACGTAAGGAAAGAGATGAACTGAAATCTGAAAAATCCAAAGTGGAGACAAAGCTTCTGACAAAAGAGGTCATCAAGTATGAGATTGACCCTCTTCTGGAGAAGGAGGCCGATAGAGTTCGACGAGATTTACGAGAGGAGATCCAGAGTCGCCGAAGTGTGGAGGAATGTCTCTTTGAACTACTGAACCAATACATTACCCTTGAAAGACAGAAGCCAGAGGAAAAGATCATCACCAAGGAGGTTATTCGCCTTCAGAAAGATCCCAAGCAGATTGTGGAGCATGACAAGTTGAACCGGAGCTTGGACGATGAAATGAAGGCACGCAGAAAACTCGAACTAGAGGTCAGACAGCTGAGAGCGCTGGTTGAAGAAAAAGAGAGAGACTTGGCTAAGATGGACAACCGCCAGAAGAAGATCCAAACCGAGTCTGAACTCAGGCAGATCAAGACTCGCATTCTTGAATTGGAGAATTCTCCACCACCCGTTGAAGAGAAGATCATCATTGAGGAAGTCCTGAAGGTGGAGAGGGACCCCAAGTTGGAAAAACTCACCGATGGTATTCGTTTAGACATGGAGAAGGAGAGCAACAACATCAACCGTTTAGAGAGAGAAATTCGGAATCTCAGACTGAAGTTGGAGATCCTGCAGAAGGAGAAGTCCATTGAGAAGGTTGTTTACAGAGAAGTTGTTCGAGTAGAGAAAGATCCAGCAGTTGAAGCTGAGAGGGACCACCTCAGAGAGATTGCAGCCCATGAGAGGAATCTAAGACGAAATCAAGAAGACAGCCTCCAGAGCATAAACAGTCAAATAAACTATATAAAGACATCAAGGTCTGTGACTTCTCAGGAGGAGACAGCTCTCATTACTGGTAGGGACGCTCTGCAAAGAGAGAAGGAAGATCTCCTAAGACAGCTTAAGACACTGGAGTCTGAAAGACAAACCACCAGCATTACCTTCCAACAACAGTCCAGGTTGATGAGCGAGAGGAACCAGATGGCACGCCAGAGAAGTCTTAAAACTTCCTCCGAGGTCCAGCGGCTGGAGAAAGATATCCTGAATGAGAAAGATAAAATACACCAGAGGGAGACCCTCATCACTGAGCTCCAGAACGGCATAACGTCAGAGGACCATTCAGAAACTCACACCAGAGAGACAAACCTATCAACAAAGATCACCATCTTGGATCCAGACACCGGCAAAGACCTGTCTCCTTATGACGCCTATGTACAGGGAGTAATTGATAGAAACCACTACCTCCAACTGTCGCAACTGGAGTGCGATTGGGAGGAAGTCACGTCAACCACCCCAGATGGAGATATAATGATTCTGCAAGATCGAAAAAGTGGGAGCCAATACTCTGTCAAGGATGCGCTGAAGGACGGGCGTCTGACTAAGTATGACGTGAGCCGCTACAAGGAGGGTAAGATGTCTATCTCTGAGTTTGCCCTCCTTGTTGCAGGAGAGAAGCCAAAACCTTACATTCCTCCAGTAACACCAAAATCCCCAAGCAGGCCTATCTCATCTTCCCCACTAAACTCCATGTCTTCGCCCTTGAGGTCTTCTTACAGCAGCCTGAACACTCTGCACAGCAGCAGCAACAGCTTAACCAACCTCCCTGCTGCCACGGGGGATGATTATTTCCCCATCTCTGGCATATTTGACACCACTACTGAAAGCCGCATGTCTGTGAGAAGCGCGCTCACCCGCAGACTCATCGATCCAGACACCGCCATGATGCTGCTGGAGGCACAGTCAGCCTCCGGCGGGATTGTCGATCTGGGCAAAAAGGACAAATTCTCTGTCCACAAGGCAGTCGAGTACAACCTAATCGACTCAAGCCACATGTATAAGCTACTGAACGCCCAGAAGGCCTTCACTGGAGTCGAGGACCCTGTGACCAAAGAGCGTCTGGCAGTGGGTCAGGCAGCACAGAAAGGTTACATGCCCAAAGAGAACGCCAAGAGGTACATGGAGGCCCAGTACCTCACCGGTGGGTTGGTGGACCCCAATAAGGCAGGACGCCTAACCATTGAAGAGGCACTTGCAAAAAATGTGATTGACACCACGATGGCTAATGAGCTGAAAGACAAGGCTTTGCACTCTAAAGAGCTGGTAGACCCCATCACCAAGGAGAAGATCTCGTACAAGCAGGCTATGGATCGCTGCAAGAGAGACGTAACCACTGGGCTCCTGCTGCTTCCTGTGGCCTCAACAAATGCTACAAATGCTCCATCCTACTCCAAGTACCGCTTTCAGCAATAAAATTCACAGAGATGACAATTAGCTACAGCTCGTGGTGCTATAGGCAAACTGACAGGAGCAGAGAAAGTGAAATGCTTCATCGGAGGAAAAAAATAAACATGTATTTTGGTGGGAATATACTCGTGGATTGTTTCTCTGTAATAGTTCCGGTTTTCTGTGAAAATAAAGGTATTTTTATTATGCCATTTGTCTCATTGTGAACTGTTCTTTTTTTTTGTCAAACCTTGTGAAGTAAGCCTCAACTTGCATGTTACTATTAAATTCAACTGGCTTGCATTCCATTTTTGTCCCTCATTTTTGTAACCGTTACCTTGATTTGATATAAAAATGCTATAAATATCAAATCTAATTTAAAAGAAAATTGACTTAGCAATTTAACATCTTGAATTTAGGCATCTATCTCTTTAAAAAAAATCCTTCTCTTTCTGAAACTCCGCTTTCAGGCAGTCCTCACAACATTGCTCCCCTATTAGCCCTTTAGCAACCTTTTCACCAGCGTTGCACTGAGTAGTAAGTAGCACGGAAATGCACAGTTCCACCAGCTGTTTGCTAATTGCTGCTGACTAGTCAGAAGGAGCTGAGTGAGGTCGTTGTGAGAGAGAACTGCTCAGTTTGGCTTGGAAGCTGCAGCTCTGAGGAGGAGCTTTGTCCTGGAAGGCGGAGCTAGGCCCAACCAGGCGTCGTGCACAGCTGAATGGTTGCCATTGGAGATTAAAGGATTTCTCAAACATGCATGAAAGAATCAAGGCAACACTCCATGTATGTTTTTGATTAGGGAATAACTTTATAATGTAAAGCTAAAAAAACTCACTTTCACATAATAGTGTCCCATTAATATATAAACTGGTATTTGTTATTACATCGGCCATACTTTTTAATTTAATAACGAAATCAAAGTTATTTGAACAGTCCTTTTTTGGTTTCCTTATTGAGAGATATTTGAGGCTGAGACTAAAATGTCCATTAAAATCTCAGCATCTCAGTGCTTAATACCACATTCTGCACCTTTTCCAACATCGTTAACCAGTGGTTGCCATTATAAACAGGTCAAGTACTTTTTGCAGTGCTCATTTGCTGATACATGCAGATATGTTGAGGTGAAACTCAAGGATCAGTGATTTGAATTTCGCTACAATTGCCAAAGTGTCACTTGTTAGTTTGTCCTTCTTACCCTTAACATGCGTGAGACACATTTAATCTGTACCCTTAATCCTGTGATTCCAAGCCTGTGAGTTGCCTCAGTTTACAAGCCGCGTACATCAAGTACAGGAATTTTACCTTGAGGTCGGCACCAACAGTTCCAGAGGAAGAGGATGAGTCACTGTCGTACGGAGCGAGTCGTTCCAGGAAATGCTCCGCAGAAGGAACGGCCCTCATATTGATATTAAAAACAAGACTGTGATGGGACGCCTGCAGCTTCCTGGAGCTTAACCTTAGTTAGGTCTGAAACACTTCACTTTATCTTGATTATATTTGTTATTACAGGAGGAAGTGTGTAAAATACCCCATCTGACCCCTCAGAGAGGGTTCAGAGTAATAGTGGGTGGGATGTCCGTCTACCAGATTATCTGATGACTGCAAGGACTTTGTGGGATTATTACTTATGAGCCTGTCTGGAGGCTGAAGTGACCCCACACTGTGTACAGAGAGGGGAGGGTGGAGGGTTAAAGGATGACAGTTGGGTCATCTCAAGTAAACACAGCTCAACACAGCTTGGCAGGTATTTTGTCATATTTTCATCTTTTTGTTCGTTGCCATTTACGAAAACAAAGTAGCGACAGTAAAAGTTTGCATTTCTGGTTCTGATTGTACTGACAGATGCACAACAGTCACGGCAAAAAGCTTGCTGAAAGGCCTGGAGCACGACGGCATCACAGATGCACAAATTATTTCCTTTGACTGAACTCTAGCCTGACTGACGCACATAATAAATGACTGCTGCTCTTTGTGTTTTGCTTGATTATTGTAGTTTAGATTGAAAAGCAGCGCTAATGACACAACAAGTGAGCGTCTGGATTTTGGTGGCCCTCAATTATAGCACAAAGGATGAAGCTGATGACTCCAGTAACGATAATTGTGCCAACACCATATCTGTTATTAACACTGGCATAATTCTGTAAAACCTTCTCTAGATGTTTCTTGTTAAAACGCACATCAGTGCATTGTTTTCTATCTGTAAAGAGTTTGATATCAAATGCGAATTAATATCTTTAAATTAAAACTTTGTTAAAACTGGTCGTTTTAACAAAGTTAAACCGGTGGTTTAACTTTGTTAAACTTTGTTAAACCACCGGCAAAGGTCGTCGGGACCACCGGTCCCGACGACCTTTGCCTCATGTCTTCCCCCCTCTCCTTGCCCTCCTTCCTGTCAGTCTACTGTCAAAAAATGCAAGCCACTAGCGCCACAAAAAAAAAAAAAACTCTTCAGAGGAAAAAAAAAAACTGGAGAAAAAGGGCATGGACTCTACGTATAATAACCAAAAATCAATAACAAAAAAAGCTAAAAGTCCATTCCATTTTTTTTCCGTTTCAACTTTTTTCACATACCAAAATGTTCCACGACAATTGAACTGATTTTATCTGACAGAGATAACAATTATAAATGCAAAATGCAGCTTTAAAATGGTTAAATTTATCGATGGTTTAAAAACAAACACTCTTCAAACCAACGAGAAAAGTAATCACACTGTGTTAAATCATGAACGGTGATGAAACTGGTGTTTATAGGTTTTGTAGGACTTTGCGGAAAGCAGTGGCCACACTCTTATGCCTATCAGACCTGTGGCCTCTCTACCTCCAGTGAACCACAGCGAGGCCGTTATCCACAAGTTAAAGAAAAATACGGTGTGGCAAACCTTCCCAGGAAAGGTCAGTCTACCAAAAAAAAACCCAAAACAAAACCTGTTTGTCCTTCAGTAGAAACGGAGCTGCTCACCAGTCCGTGTTGGTAGATTATGACCTGAGTGTGGGACTGGGTCACGGGTTAAAGCGTGAAGCTCCACACAGACACACCTGAGGGCAACGCTAAACAGAAATCACTAGTAGCTTTTGACTTTATATTTATCAGGGAGGACACTTGTGAGATTTTATTTTGACCAAAAGAAAGTGACAAAAAGTTAACTCAGGAGCAGTTTTCATCTTTAGAATAACAACATAAACCATTTTCTTCACGTTTGTGGAGCTGCAGCGGAAACAAAAGTCGGGGTGATCAAAATCTGCAGTGCACATGCAGGTTTATGTCGGGTCACCGCAGGCTAACGGATGAGTAGATCTAAATCCCCAGACGTTTACAACAGCTAAAGCCTCAGTAATAGAGCAGCAGGAGCTGGAGGAGCTGTTGTTGCGAGGCTAAGGCCTGATGACTGACGTCAGCTCGCAGTGTGGGAAGCCCTGGAAGGTGCTAATCAGGAACCGGCTTAGAGCCGCTACATGTTACACCAGATATAGACACAGTTCGAGTTCAACACTTGATTTATTGTGTACATAGTGAAATAATCCACACAATTCAGGTGAATGGGATACAGTGAAACGCTTGAGAATAAATCAGAATATCACATGTGAATTGAACCCGTGAAGACTCTACAGACAATACTGATTCATTTCCCTACTTTTCTTTATTTTAGATTCAAAACATTGAGTTCAAACAGTGTTAGCCTAAAGTATAGCTGAATTTTGCAAGTAGGAATAACAGAGGGGTTTTTGGTTTACTAAAGGTGGGCAGATTGACACAAAAATATCAATGACATCAAAACAGTCGGTATCAGTTTTGGATGGAGATTAGCATGGAAAAATGCATACTTTAGTTCCAGAATCCCTCTTGAAATTTAATTATATATGTTTGTATTATAGTTTCCCAAATTCCCAAAGCCACCCTAAAAAAGATTTTGTATTGATTTGCTCTCAAATGATCATTTTTCACACTAGTTTCACTTAGTTGTTCTAAGTATATATAAGATATATACTTTAATATATATCCATATATTAAAGTATTTTGAAGATGCCTTTAAACTTTCTCCATATTCTGTTCAAGGTTTCATAAAAGTAATTCACAGGAAAAACCACAGAAACACCTAAAGGTCAGCCGTTTGAACTTAAATAATAAAACGTATCAGTATCAGTATCAGTGCCAGAATCGATATCTGTGATACTGGCCCAGTGTTTATCTGGTATCGGATATCAAAACTGCACATCTATGTGATATTCTATGAATAACAAAAATATAAATAAATAGATAAATAGCGCAACACAGGTAAGCTTATGTTCTTCTTTCTTTAATGTGTTCCTTATTATTTTCCTATTTGGCCATAGGAGGCGCCTGACCTTAGAAAAGTTTTATTGGGGCTTCCTCTACTTAAACCATTTAAGTTTATTTAAGTTGCGTAACCCTTCGCGTTCGCCATCCTGTTCCACTGTGACCCAGATTTGGTGCCATCCAGACATTCAAGGACATCCTACAAGTCTTTGAGTGACCTTGTTCTGACTGAAAAGCTGTTTGTTTTGAGACTCGACAGTCTTTCAGCTTGGATGAAGTCAAGTCTCTGCGCAACATGTTGATCAAACACAAGTTGGGTATTGGAATCTTACGACCGTAGAGACTCAGGCAGCTTTAGTGAGAGCTAAAACAGTAAAGCGCTCTGCTCTTTATTCTGTGTGAGGTCTGGTGCTGGCAAAGTCGACCGATCACAAAGATCCAAGAACTGATCACCCTGTCCGTCTTTTCCCTCTTAGGTTAAAGTTCAGTGTTAAGCTTTAGATTTAGGTGATCAAATTATTTCCTTCCTGGTTCTAAGAGGTTGATTTCTAAGTAAATTCTGAGTCCTGAGGAATACGCAGAATCCTCAGTGACGTCCCTCAGTGCAATGTACAGAGTTCTGTGTAAAAGAAAAGTACTGGTGCTTACTGATATAATCTAATGTAACTCAACTTTCTTACATATTGTTACAAGACAAGGAGTCGGCCCCCAAATAAAACTCTGCTCATGGCCTCGCACAACCTTGGAACGGCTCTGTCCAAGTGCCTGATGTCAGTAAGAAAAAAAACCACATCAACAACCAAAAGCAGAGTCATAAATCGACTTGCTCATCAGTCTTTGTCAGAGGAAGAGTCAGCGGATGCTGGGGGAACCGGATGGCCTCGCTGTTGCGGCGCATGTACGCGTGGCCGCTGATCGGGTACCACATCTCGGTGAAGGTGAGGTTGGCCACGGTGATGGCGCAGCGGCCCAGGACCTTGAAGCCTGACTTGCGGTAGAAGGGGATGAGGAAGTCCTCGCACATCAGCACGGCTCGGCGCACGTTGGGCAGGCAGCGCAGGTACTGCAGGTAGCGCCACATCAGAATGGGGCCTTTGCCCTGCTGCCTGAAGGTGCGATGGACCGCCAAGATGTGGATGTGGACGGTGGAGCCGCAGGGCTTGTGGAGGGTCAGCGCATCCTGGGGGAGGAGGGAGGAAAAGAGCTAAATTTTAGGGTGTTTTCACACCTGATTGAAATTTTCAGCTGGTGCGGTTCGCTTTCACACTGCCCTGTGCCAAACAATCCAAACTAACTGAAAAACCTGTTCCCCTCCTCGCCTGCGGTGGCACTGCACCAAGAATTCCTAAAGGAGATGACCCAAAAACCTCAGAAGAAGACATGAGCACAACTTCCTTCTTCATAAAATGTAAGCAAAAGTGGAACAGCGTCAGATTTTAGCGGCTGTAGGATTTCTTTTTTGTCTTTAGGAAAAGACTTCGAACCATTTTTCCCGCTCGCGCTAGACTCTTGCATTTGTTTTTGTTGTATTTACCCAGAATGCCCTGCGCCATGGTCCGCTTCCTGCTTTTGTCTGCTTGTGTTCACATATCCATTCGAACCGCACCTTAGAGTTCACTTTAATCTAAACTAGACCTGGGTATTTAGGAAGATCACAGTTTGCTAAACGTGACTGATGTGAACGCACCATTAAAATGAGTTTTAGCTTTAAGTTAAGCTGGAGAAAGTTGACATTCTAGAATGAATCCCTTAATAAACCCCTCCTGATAAAACTGAGAACAACACTCCAGTCGCCCCCCCTATGATTTAACCGCTCTGGGTGGTGAGCCATGTAATCATAGACAGCAACGGGCTGGAGACCCAGAACGTCTTACCGAGGTGAGCCTGTCCTGGTCCCACAGAGATCCGATGATGAACGCCACCAGGCGGCCCTCTTCGAACCAGCCCATCGACAGCTCCGGACACAACGTGAGGAAATGACGCACTTCATCCAGGTGCAGCGGGCACTCCCCGGATACCGAGATGAAAGCTGGAAAAGTCACGATCACGATATAGCATGGATTTCAAAAACAGACAATTCATCATGCGTAATATTTTAAAGGTAGGGATTTTATACAATTCTATAAAATAAAGTTATGATGCCAACATTGATTTTATGCAACTACAGAAACACAACCATTGCCATTCCTATTCTACGGAAGACCGAAAGTGTCAGAAATTAATTTATGAATAAAATGTTAAAGAAATAATTAACAATATTTTTATGTATTGTGACTGTCTAAATACAACCATACATTTTTTAATTGATTTCTATTAGATTTGTACTTGATAAACAAAAAAATTACATGCATTAAAAATATGTATATTTCAATGTATAAATAATTTAACATAACTTAACTGCATACATAATTAATTGAATGTAAAAAAAAAAAAAATACATAAAACAATGTTATTCACCGCTAAAAGCACATGCAAGTATATATTTTATTTAATTGCTTATTGAATTTGCAAATTCATTTACTCTATTAATTGAAGTCGGTGGGCGGGGATAACTCTGGTATGGAGAAGGTCATTGGTCGACAGTTAACCAGTAAGATGTGAGAGTTTATTTAAAGCCAAAAAGACATTTTAAAAAAATAATAATTTATAGGAAATATTTGGGGTCTTTTTAAAAAAAGGCCTCCATAATTTTACATATTTCAAAGATTTTGTATTGTTTCATAAAATACCCACAATTCTTTAAGAAATTAATACATTAATTTAGTCATTCATTTATGTATTGTTTTTTTTTTTCATATTTTATTACAAATAATCACTTATAGAATAATTAAATTCCCACAGTGTGAGTTTGTGGCCCTCCACAGGGAGCCAGCGGGCCCACTTACCCTCCCTCTCGATTTCAAACACGCTGATCGCGTCCTGCGTGTTGAGCGGCCGCACCTCGCTGGCTGGCAGCGTGTGCCTCCGCTGGATGCCGGGCGAAACTGAAGGTGAAGTCTGCATTGGCTTGATGAAAGGCTGGGCGCCCACAACAGACATCATACGAGTCCGAGCTCCTGTCCTCCAGAGGAATCACAACTTTTCTATCTCTTTTCTTTTGCTCTTTGTGTGTGTGCGTTCCCGGTCTCCCCCAGCTGCAGCAGGATCACCTCTGCTGGGGCCCCTGTAAGGAGAAGTGGACGGTCAGCGGGTGTATTTATGGAGAAGCTCAGCCTGGATGATTCACGGGGCTGATTTGCATTTGAATATATGCGGAATGAATGAAAGTCATAAAAAAAAAAAATCGGAGCCCTGCAATTAATAGTGATTTGTTTTGGTAAGTTAAAGAGAGGGGACGATAATTACTTAATAACTGGCTCCCAGTGAAACGCCGCACTATTTATAACAGCTGTGGGATTGAAATGTTAACAGTTCTGCACTGCAATTAAAATATCTCGCAGGCAATAAACGCTTTTTTTTTTCTTTTTTTTTCTCACTGGTCCACATGTATGTCAGATTTATTGACTGCAAACAGAACTTCCCCCAAAGCAACACAGAGGCCCAGGGACACTCACCAGAGAGGAGGAAGGTGCGGAGGAATATCAGAGAAGGTCGTGAAGAGGTCTGCTTCTCCCAGAGCGTCTCTCCCGTGTCCACGGACGTCTCTCCTCATTATGGGCTGATTATTACTATGAGTCACATGATGGAGGATTACAGAAGTTGTTTCCATAACTCGGCAGCATTAGACCCTTTATCTCCTCCCTGACAGAGAGGAGCGCATAATGCTCTACAGGTGTCAGAGAAAACAATCGGCTTTTTAAATATATATATATAAGTCGTCACCTTCCTAAAAATAATGATCAATAAGTCATATTTTTGACTTATTGGCAAAATAAATAAATAATAGGATAATGAAAAAAAATAAGTATGAGGTTATGTTTGCACAGACATTGTACACTTGATGGACATGCTTTTATTTCAAAAAAAGCAATAAAGATCCCTACACATTCAGTACTATGTAACATTGGTTATTAAAGTTATAGTCATATTATCAAAACATTTATTAGTCACTTTGATTCGACCACATAGACTCAAGCAAAAGTGTGGAATAAACACATATTAAAGGTTTTTGCTGCTCGCAGGGCTTCTAGCATTTCATGAAATGACCTTTGAACCATAGCAACAGCATGACTGAAAATGAGTGGCTTAGAAATTAGTTTCAGAAATATCAAACTCGTGGTGTGCTTAAACTGCAACCAATTTCCCATTTCCTATTGACAAGTTGTGTAAATAATCAAGGAATAGTTTTGTTGGCTGTGTGGCTCCCTGGGAGATGAGCCACACGGGATGCTTTAATTGAAACAATAACCCATCATTCCAGTTCATAATTAGGTTATTTGAAAAATATATACATATTACTGACAGGTTGGTTAAACTTGGTTAATTTTATTCATTAATTACACTTTAATTATCCTAATATAAGACTGACTTAATGGTGTTGTAGTTACCCCTTCCGGCTACTAGAGGGCAGAACCTAGAATTTGCAAAGGATAATATGACTATCGAGAAAGACATATAAATATATTTAGAGACTAGTTTCTATCTTTAATATATAATGAGTACATAAAAATGTATTATCACTAGAATAATAACATGTTTTTGAACACTAAATACAAACATAATCCTAAAGAATCCAAAATAACAGTCATGTTTTTACTTTTTCTTCGTTTTGGTGACGTCAGAGTCGCCTTTCCGCTCCTGCACGCAGCAGCAAACATGGCGGACGGCTAACACATTGGTTGTTTTAAAATAAGTCCTGGGTGGGGATTTTATCTTTAGGGCCACAAACAGTAACTCGTCCCGTGCTGAGTGTACCCGGAGGGCTGTCTAAACCTCGCCGCGGCCTGTATTTCTTTACTAAAGAGAGGTAAAACCAGCGATGTTTCCCGTGTTACTGCTGTTGATGCTAACGCGGGTTTAGCTTCAGGTGCATGCTAATATAACCGCCTGTGAGTTCTTCTGAGTTACTACAGAGTTTAAGTCCGTGGAGCTAATTGTTCTCAAAGTATATGTGTTGTCTTATATCATCTGCACTGAGTCATAGACTCATGTTATTTTAAAGTAAGAAGAAGCCTTGGCTAACCTGTTAGCCCACAGTGGCTAACTGCCACAAGACCTACAGCGATATTTTCCACTTTTATCAATAAGTCAAACTAAACAATAGTGCAGTGATTGTTTTGCTTGGCGAAAGTGTTGTTTTAGAATTCTTGATTGCATTTACACGAGGTTAAATGCTATTAGCCACGATAAGAAGAGATGTTTTAATTTTATAAATATGCAATCTTGCATGAATGTTAAATCTTTTTCACTGCAATAGTTGATTTATGGAAATAACTAGAAGAGTGTTTTACATACACTAGTCAAGAACAAGTCGCAAAAAGTTATGTCAGAAATAACTAAAATGATCTAATTTCTTTCATTTAAATTGTAAAATCACTTATAATTCTTAATGCAGCTACAATATTATGAAATATTGAATGCTACATTTGTAATATGCCATTTATTGATTTCATTTTTCACTTTGCTATGCTGACACAAGTTGTCTATACATCAATATCATATGTGCCTAGCATTTTTTATATTTATTAAACCCATTAATTACACATGAAAGTCCATGCTGTTAGTTGATGCATTTATGGACTAGATATGGTGGGAATTCTTTGTTTGGAGACATTTAGTGATTAGAAAAAAAGTTCTAGTTGTTCATTTGGCATTTGACTTGCAGGTCGCAGCCGGTTGAGGAACAATTGGATAATTCCCATTTGGCCTCTAAATCAGTTCACCTCAAGTCAAAAGGTCAAGCTTGTTACAGCAGAAAATATTGATCATTGATGACCACACTCCAGCCTGGTGGGTGGCGGTAAATGCACCTTAAATTGGTTGCCATCCGCCAGTAAAAAACAAAAGAAGAAGAAGCAGAAAATATTTTTATCATTAAAAATAGCTTTCTACCTCTGGTTGTTTGACTTTTTAAAGCAAATATTCTGGTTAAATCCTAAAACGTAGTTATCCAACTTTGTTCTGGGTTGGATAGAGAAGTACTTGAAAACATTAACAGATTGTTTTGTCTTATTGGCCTTGGGTAAATTAAATTCTAACAAAAAAAAAAGTTTCTTAGGCTTATTTGATTTGCGGTATCAGAAATTCTCTGTTTCCTAGAACCTCAAATGCTCACAAATCCAGCAAATGAAGCAAAAACAGCAGCTGCCAAGTCACTGACAGTTACATACATGTTCAAACGCTCAAAATTTTTAAAAGATTTGCTTTGTGAACTTTACGTAAAAAATTTTTGCAACCAGGGTGAAGGAGACACACCGCAAAAATGGGGCGACGTTCCACCTCCTCCACCAAGAGTGGAAAGTTTATGAATCCCACCGACCAGGCCAGTAAGTATGAGCCTGTAAACAAAGCCGCTGACCTGTTCAGCAACACCGGGACGGCATTTTTCCGTACCAGTAGGCTGATGTGGGTGCATTAACTGTATTTGTTTTTCCTGCTTTCCAGGAAAGGAGGCCAGGAAAAGGGAGTTAAAAAAGGTAAACACACAACATTCGGTTAAACCTAGCAGATGTTTTATTGAGACGCTGACATGGTGGATTCGTTTGGCAGAACAAGAAGCAGAGGATGATGGTGAGAGCAGCTGTGCTGAAGATGAAAGATCCCAGACAAATCATCAGAGACATGGAAAAGCTGGATGAGATGGGTGAGAGGAGGAATTTGATGCAGTTAATATTGTTTAATATAGTTGAATCTATTTTTTTAATGCCTCTTTACCTTTTTTTTTTTTTAAGAGTTCAACCCCGTTCAGCAGCCCTTGCTGAACGAGAAGGTGCTGAGGGACAAGCGGAAGAAGTTACGGGAGACGTTTGAACGCATCATCCATCTGTACGAGAGGGAGAACCCCGAAACCTACAAGGAGCTGCGCAAACTGGAGCTGGAGTACGAGACCAAGCGAGGGCAGCTGGCTCTTTACTTTGACTCGGTCAAGGTGTGACCCAACCTCTGTTCACATTTCTATCTGAAACATTTTCAACTTTATGGTTATGTTTTCCCAAAACAGCTTTTTTGTGGTGTGACAAAAATGTTTTTTTTTTCTTTTCTGTTCAATCCATTCCAGCTAATTTAAAGTTGAGAATTATTCAGTCCCTGGATCCTGTGAGCTTCCTAACTTTAGATACGCATTGTTTTCCAGAACGCAGAGTCGGTGGAAGTGGACAGCATTCCTCTACCCGACATGCCTCACGCCCCGTCCAACATCCACATCCAGGACATCCCGTTGCCGAGGGCTCAGCCTCCGTCCATCCTCAAGAAGACCTCGGCTTTTGGGTGGGCTCCGTTTTGTTAACACTTTCTGGAGAGCATCGTTTTGCTTCGTCAACGGGCAAAACAGAGATTCTCCGAGTTGATGGAAATTCAGTGTGCAAAGATGCGCTCCATTCAGTCCATTTGTTATACCAATTAGTTGATAAGATAAGTTCACTTTGAAACCGACAACATACCTGGAAATTAGGAAGGCTAGTGAGCAAAATCAGACCTCCGTTGTAACTAGTTATATTTACTCAAGTAACTTATTGGAAAAAAAATTGACTTTTATGAGAATTTTTACTTGTCCTTGAGTCATTTTATTATGAAGTATCGCTACTCTTATTTCAGTACAACTTCTGAGTAATGTCAGTGAATGAAGAACAAGCTTGTTTAAACCAAAAATTCACCAGACAAAGTTTCATAAATTTTATATGGGAAGAAACTGATTTGGAAAAATTCTACTTCCCCAAACTAGCGCTACGCTACAAAGAAAAGCTATCATTGAGCCAAAATATATAATCAGAGGCCATATCTAAAATGAACATCTATTTAAATAAAATAAGAGAAAAAAGAAAAATGTTTCTAGAATTGATCAGGGATTAAAAATAAATGCAAAATGAAAAAAAAACATGCATTCCACAAGTACAAAATAGAAAATGTACATTGATTTATTTTACTAATGTATAATTATTGATATTTATAGCCCTTATTTCCATGATGAAGCCTATCCAAATAGGTCCACTAGGGGGCAGCGTTACGCTAAGCCATCCTACAGCCTGAACCTCTGTCAAAGCTATGGTTGTGTTTAAGCTGACTGATAAAGTTTGACGTGTTAAACGCTTTGCTTTTCTCCTCGCAGAAGTTTCTTTTAAGATTTGTTAAACAAAAGAAGTTCTGTGAAGGAGTGGGAGCTTTTGGTTAAAAAGAAAAAAACAAAATAATTATCGTAATTGCACTTAAAGTTGATTTTCCAAAGCATCGACTCGTTGGTGCTGAATATAAATGCTCATCTCACGTTTTAGGTTTTTATTTGCAGGAAGGCGTCTTCATGATGCCACAAACTTTGCAGCAGCAGTAATTCTGTTTTTCCCTGAATGTCTCAGCAAACCGACGACCGGACCCGGACTGGCGTCAGTCCCCAGTCTCCCTCGATTACCCCCTGGGAAGAAACCACCCGGGCCCCCACCGGGGCCCCCGCCGCCGCAGGTTTTGGCGCTGTACGGCATCCCGTCTCGACAAATCTACGGCGCCGATGCAGGTGACATTCAAACCGTTTTCTTGACTCACTTACCAAACCTAACTGTTTCTCCCTGAGTTTCATCTCTCCATTTGTTTCCCCCCCCATCTGTTGGCGCAGACCCGTCCATCCCCGGGCTGGAGCGGGACTCCGCCAGGGACCTGGGGCGGGACCGGGACAGCGGGAGTGACAGCGACAGGGACCAGGACGACGCGGACGACGACAGCGACTCGGAGGAGGACAGCGAGGAAGACGGAGACGAAGGCGCGGACGGCGACCGCGACGAGGACAGGAGCGAGAGACACGCCGGTGAGTGGCGCCGGAAACGTCTGGCACCTTAGAGGGTCTCCTTCTCTGACTAATAAACTTACTGCGTGGACGTCCGCCCTCTGCAGGTCGCAGCGTACGTTTTGCAGATCTCGCATCTGACGAGTCCCGGGATGGAAAGAGGAAGAAGAAACGAGTGGTGAAGAAGACGAAGGCCATCACTCCCCTGCAGGCCATGATGTTAAGGATGGCAGGTACCCTCCATCACCGCATCGTTACTAATAGAGGAGCAGAAGCAAATCTGTTCTACAGAGAATCGCAATTCCTAGTCCTGGGAATTCTGAATCGATTCAGAACGCTTAAAAATTGATTTATTTTATTTTTGTAAAATTATATTTTGTTTAATTGTTTTTATTTAAGAAAAAGCCAGGCAGCTAAGCTAACCCATCTTAAGTTACAGACTTTTATTCACAAACAAATTTTTGTTTAAATATAAACTGATGAAATTTGATGCAGTTTGTAACATTATAGAATTGGTTTAAATAAATTTCTGTTTGTTTGTAAAATAAATAATAAATCATGAAGTCGCTCAGAGCACAAAGCATAGAATTATACTGAATAGATCTGCCCTTAAGGATTGGGCACATTGTCACCAGTACTCTAATTTTTTTCAGTATCGGGACCGATATGGATATGGCCCAGATATTAATATCGAATCGGAGAATCTCTAATCGTTACCACATGTACTTATTTATTTTCTAACGTAAAAAAATGCTGCTTTCTGTTTCTTTATCTTCAGGTCAGTCCATTCCTGAGGAAGATGAGGAAGAGGAAGTAGAGGAGGAATACACGGATGAGTCAGACGGCTCCGACACTGAGGACCGGGGCCTGCCGGGGGACCCCCAGCCCCACGTCATGCCCAACCAGCGCCTGCCCCCTCCTCCTGGGGCAGTGGGGCAGCAGGGACATCCCCCCATGCAGGGCCCACCAATGACCGGGCCCCCTCCTCTAGGACCTCCACCGGCTCCTCCAATGAGACCCCCCGGTCCGCCCTCTGGCCCGCCCCCAGCGCCACCTCCAGGTTGGTTTGGTACACCAGAAGAAGCTGGTTGTTGTTCAGCGTTTAACCCAGAGGAAATGCTCTACCGTTTCTAGGCGCCCCTCCGTTCTTGAGGCCTCCTGGGATGCCTGGAGGGATCCGGGGCCCAATGCCTCGTCTCCTGCCCCCTGGGCCCCCACCCGGCCGACCGCCCGGCCCTCCTCCGGGCCCCCCGCCCATTCTCCCTCCAGGGCCTCCGCCGCGTGGACCACCCCCCAGACTACCACCCCCAGGACCACCAGGTACTGGTTATCTGGACGTATTCACACCTCTTAAACTGTGTCACATGTTTCCATGTTACAGCAGAGAACTTCAGCGAGTTTTAGTTTGATTTCATGTGGTTGATCAAATGCTTGAATAGTAGAAGGAAAAGAAACCCATTTTTCAATATTTCAACTAACAGAAAACATTTTTTACTCTGATGGTTGTGTATAAAAATAGTGTCCCATTAGTTGTTTTTGACAGTGAGCCATGGTAACTCTGGAGGAGCTGCAGAGATTCACAGATTAGCTGTGTTAATCTGTAAACAAGTCTTAAAGCTGTTGTATTCAACTTTTATAAATTTTTTTAATTTTTTTTTTTACATATTTGTTAAAATTGTTACATTTTCCCTTCTTACAGTATAACATGAGACAGATAATTTGTGAAAAGATCAAGCTCCTTCACTTCCTCCCAAAAACAGCCAATCAGAGCCAGGAGGCGGGTCTTAGTGTTGTCAATCAATTCTTTAGCATCATAATAGGAATTTATTATGACAACAATAAATCAAAAGTCTTATAACCAATTTTTTTAACGATAGCTGCCCACACCAACTATCAAATTTAAAAATAGGATGGGAAGAAGCAAGAAATGCTTCTTATTGTCACTTTTATCGTTATCACAAAATATCACAATTAAACTTTTAAAGCTCGCCCCCACCCCTAACGTGAATACTTTTACACCACACCTTGACTTGCACACGTTTTCTGTACTTTTCTGTGTTTGTTCTCATTAAACTCCCATATTTTGTGCATCTCTCCGCTCAGGTATGCCCCCTCCTCCTCCGAGAGCCGGAGGCCCCCCTCGCCCCATGGCGCCCCCCCTCTCCATGTTTCCTCCACCTCTCAACTCCAACGTGCTCAGCGCCCCTCCCAGCATCGTGCCGAGGCAGAAGGCCCCCGGCTCCGGCCAGGACGGCCCACAGAGCAGCATGCCGCCGCCGGCCATACCCATGCGGCCCGGCGTCATGCAGATGCCGCCTCCGCCCGGCACGGCCGGCAGCCACCACCACACGGCCACCATCGAGAAAAGAGCCAACATCACCTCGGCGGCGGCGGGAGGGGCGGCGGGCGCCACCATCTCGGCCAAGCCTCAAATCATCAACCCCAAGGCGGAGGTCACCCGCTTCGTGCCGACGGCGCTGCGGGTGCGTAGGGACACGAGCGGGCCGATGCGGGGGCCATCGACGGGGCCCCTGGAGAAAGCGGGCGGGGTTGCGGCAGGACGAAGGGGAGACGATGGGATGGGAGGACAGTGGCAGAAACAGCAGGTGGCTGTTCCTAACCCGTCGCAAGTGGGGTCTGTTCCTCAGCACAGCATGAAGACTAAAGACCAGGTTTATGAAGCATTCATGAGAGAAATGGAGGGACTTCTGTAACAGCCTACAAACTGCAGAAAGGTTTCTTTTTTGTTTGCTGTGCAGAGTTGTAGAAGTAGCTGTACATTCAGTAATATCATTTCTCTCATCAAAAGTAAAAAACAACTATTTGAGCTACAACTTTCGCATAATAAAGTGTGTAAAACATTTCGATTGGCGGTTAACTGAACACTATGCTCTGCACGGCATTGTTTTGTCTGTTTTTACTTTTTAAGTCTGAAAATGTGGTTCTTTTCCAACACGTTATTTGACCTCGGTGATGCAACTTTGTGTAATTGACTAGTTTTTTGTTATTACTGCTGATCATCTAAATATGACGTGTGAAGCGGTTTGTCCTGCAGCCAAATAAAAATCGGTTCAAACATGTTTTGTCGTCATGTTGCTGCTGAAGAAGATAGAAGCAACGACTGGATGAAACTAACCAAACTAATTCATTTTGTCGTTATTTAAAGTGTAAACAAAAAATAGCAAAGCTTCGTGATCCCGGTGTTATGCCGAGAAACGCATGCCTGCCGAGAATTGCATCCCCTTCGCGGGAGCGCGCATCGCTCTAAACTCTCGCATATTGATGAGAAAACGGACTGAAATATGACCGAAGAGGAAACTTTTAAAGATATTCGTAACATTATCACGTTTCTTAACCATGTAAGCCCTAAAACGGTGGGTTTTATTTCGCAGATTAATTTAAATAAATACGGTTTTTACACCTTTATTGAGAGATATGAGTCGAACGTTTTTCAGTTATGAAAATGTTCTCCGCAGCTGGTTTGAAATTCCCCGATTATTCTTTTAACAGCATAACAGCTTAAAACAGAGGCCCATTATGTAGAACATTTTATATAATCCTTAAATGTCTAGTCTATTAATGTAGGGG
>CAEGAG010038029.1:0-118270 GCA_903067065.1 Brachyrhaphis terrabensis
CAGGTGAGTCTCTCTGTCTCCTGACCAGGTGAGTCTCTGACCAGGTGAGTCTTTCTGTCTCCTGACCAGGTGAGTCTCTGACCAGGTGAGTCTTTCTGTCTCCTGACCAGGTGAGTCTCTGACCAGGTGAGTCTTTCTGTCTCCTGACCAGGTGAGTCTCTGACCAGGTGAGTCTTTCTGTCTCCTGACCAGGTGAGTCTCTGACCAGGTGAGTCTCTCTGTCTCCTGACCAGGTGAGTCTCTGACCAGGTGAGTCTTTCTGTCTCCTGACCAGGTGAGTCTTTCTGTCTCTCTGACCAGGTGAGTCTCTCTGTCTCCTGACCAGGTGAGTCTCTCTCTCTCTGACCAGGTGAGTCTCCCCCTGTAAAGGAGCCTGTAGTCCTGTTACCTCGCTGTCGTGAGCCGGAAGCTGGTGCAGCAGCTGTTTGATTCTGTATCTCTCCCCTGGACTGTTCACATAAGGCACCCTGTCTTCTGGCAAGCAGCTGAAATACTGGTACACCTGAATGAGGAGACAAGTTCGTTCACAGAGAGGCAGAAATGAGAGACTACGGGCAGCAATTTACCCACTTACAAAGCAGTTTATGAAATTACTGCCTATCAAATCATTTGGGTCTGTGTATGAACACGTCCAGGTGAAGGAGAGCATCTGAGTTTAATTTATATCCCGTCTCTGACCTGTTCAGGCTTGAGCCCAGGTGGGACCCAAGCGTACTCCTCGGAGGCGCATCCCGAGTCGTCGTCGGAGATGGAGTGCCTCTGGAAGTCCGACACCAGCTTAGTCATCATCTTTTCCAGCTGCCCTGGCACCGACCGAACCGCATGCTCCTCCCGCACACACTTGCAGTGTACGCAGATCTTCCTGTGGAGACGGAGACGGTCTTAAAACTGATTTACAACCAAAGCAGAAACCTGATCAGATATTTCATTCAACGTCAAACGTTGCTTTAAGTACTGAAATGCAAGAAGCAAAGTTTTTAACGCTTGACAAATCTCCAATTACTTTCTGAGTAATAAAACAAAAAAGACTAATAAAACTGTATTTCTGCTACACAGAGTTTTGCAAAACATAAGTTTTGCTGGGCGATAAATTGTCCCAGAAATTATTGCAATAAACGATAATATTGTGGTTTTGAATCCATTTTCAAGTAATATAATGATAATGAACTCATTCTCAAAGATCAATAAACCTTAATTTATAACAAACATTAAACACAGAAAATAAATAAGCAAAACAACAGAAACAAACTGTTTCTGTTGTTTTGAACTATTAAGTCTCTATAAACAAAATTGTTCTTAAAAAAATGGCAAGTTGAGGCTAAAGCCCCAGACTGAAGACCAGGTAGAAAGAGAGACGGAAAAGAGAAAAACAATAAATCATACAAAAGGAAACGACTGAACTTGTTTTAATTTATCATATGTTTAATTGATTTATTGGTTTCACATCTTGAATTTTACGAAATGGACAAATATAAAATTACATTAAAATGGTTGCTTGCATAAATATGTATCCTCTATGTGTCAATCCTTATTAGAATTAAAACTGCACGTATTTTAAGTCATGACTGCAAGTAGTTTTGCAAATCAGCCGACAAATCTGAAAGGCAACCCCAAAGTATCATACAGCCACCACCATGTTTCACAGCTGATACGTTCTGTGCAGAGTGTAATTTTAGTTTAACATCACACAAAATGTTTTGCATCGACCAAATAGTTCAATTTTATTCTCATTGGACTGGGCGTTTTTATTTCTATAGAACATTTTTAGGAATAAAATAATTCAAAGAGTTTCACATGATGAGAAGGAAAATAAAACAAGCAAAAAAAAAAACAAATTAAAATGCAGTGGCAAGGTAAGAGAAAATGATCACCGGTTGAAACACCAAATGATTTTCCACTTGTTAATTGAAGGACAATTTTTGTGGCCTTGATTCAAAGGAACTCAGTGTTTCAGCATGTTTGCAGTTTTCTGGACATTTGTTCCAGATTAGAGGCACATGAATGAGTTCCTCTACATCTTGTTCAGACATTAGTCCTTTAATCCTGGAAATGTTCTACAAGTGATAGAAGGCCGACTTTGTAACTGTCTTTATGTGGCTGTGAAGGTTCAGGTCTAAGTCTTGGGTTTTTGCAAGGCCTTTATATGGGGCTTCTTCTTGATACTCTCTAATAAAGGCAACAACAAATCAGATAAACCTGTGCTGCACTAGTCTGCATCTTTTATTGAATTATTTTTTTAGAACCAATCCCAATAAAATATAAAGTTGGTAGTTGATCAACACTAAAATGTCAGTGAGTAAAAATACCTTAACAAGGCATTGTATTTGTTCAAACTGGAACAAAGTAACACTCTTAAAGATTAAGCTTTACTTCCAGTTGCTAAAACAGAGCCAAACAAAGAAACTCTGTAAGTAATAACAGTTTCTCATCGCAGTCATATGTCACTCCCTCCGCTTTCAACCGTGTAATTTACTAAGGCACCAAGCAGGAGACGTTACGTCACAAACCAGGCACAAGCATTTTTTCATGCTGACTAACCAAGACCTCCTGCTGTCAGTTTGAACGCAAGTAAGCAAATCTCACAAGAACACAACATCCATATAATTTACAGGAACCTCTGTTGAGTTCACGCCCTTCTCAGCCTGACATCTTGCAGCCTCTGCATCAGGACCAGCACATCTGTGACAAGCAAGCAGCAAAACGAGGTCACTGACATAAGCCCGCCTGTCAATCCGGGACAGTTCTAATCTGCCTCTGCCTCGTATTGCAACCATCTTGTCCTCATACTGCATCGCGTGGAGGAGGGTGTTACTGCGTGGCTGTGTGTGGGACCGGTGGAGTCAGAATGAAGCGCCCGGGGCTGGAAGCGAAGCGTGGGTGTGACAGTGTGTCCATACGCAGCTTTTACTTTACGTTTCTGTTGTGATTGCGTAACAGCTTGCCAGCTGGTACTTGTGGCTCAAGTTCGTTCGGCACAAAGCTGCTTTATGTGAGCACCCAACCCCCAAGGAGCCAAAAGGCTGGTGAACCCAAACACAACCACTGGTCAACCGCAGATTACCACTCCTCTAATCAATGGATTTATTTACAATGAGCTCTTTTTGAGATGCTAGTGACTGCTGCTGTAATCAGAGATATTAATATGGGATAGAGTGTATCGATTATTGAGTTAATCTAAATTTGACTGATCTTATCGACTGACTAAAGATAACTTGATAAGCGGTCACTTTCCTAAAAATCAAGATGGACGATCGATCATCTTTCCAAAACATTTTTCATATGCTGAATTAAAAAAAATATTATTTTATATAAAATCTAACTGTGATGCAATATGGTTGTAAAAGTTTGGGATCACAATTCTGAATTGCTGAAACCAATTCAGCTGAGTTAACTACACAGTGTTTAGCTACTGGTGGTAAAGGGCCAGTTAAAGATCTGACATGATGGGACAGGTGGTAAATGCACCACATCTCAGCCAGTTACACCAGCAGCATTGCTAAACACTGTAACCAAAGACGATGCCTTCAACCAGCAGCAGGTGGCACCATCACCTGGATCCAACAGAACCAGAGAAGAGTCCGAAACTATAATAGTATCAACATCAAACATTATTATAACACCAACTGTCCCTTTGTTATAGAGATCGACGTGTTAATTTCAGTCATCCTAATTAACGTTCAACAGGTAAAGCGTAATCAGATTTAATGCCAGACAATAAAAAAGGTTATGTCTTTTTAAAATGTAAATATTTGGTGTATGTAATATTTAGCACTGCAGGACATAACTAGAGCTTCACCAATCAATTGTTTAAATCCTGGAATCGGCCAATTTTACCTTTGATCAGCAATATTTTTTTCTATTTGTTAAATGCTTCAAAAGTAAAAACTTCCACCATTTTCAGTCTATAAAAGCACCGACCAACAAGTCCCTCTTTACAAATAAGATCTGGATCTCAATGGGGGCTTACCTGATTAAATAAAGGAAATACAATTTAAAATAAATAAACACACAAATAAATAAAAATAAATAACACCCATTTTCTTCAGTTCAGGAAAATAATAGATAACGGCCGGTGAAATACATTTTAATATCTTAATTCCTTCATTTTGTTGAATACACAACTACTGCATCTTATTAAAAACATGTCATTTTGGATCTATTTTGTAGCATAATTGCAGTCAGAATCATCGAAAAACTGAATTGGCAGGTCAGGTCCTTATATTGGCCAGGAAAAGCCTGATTAGTTTGTCTCTAATCTTAGCAGAACGCTCCACTTGGTCATCATGTTTAACCAATTTTGTGAGATTATAAAGTAACTTGACACCACACTATGGGCTTAGAGACATCGCAAACATAATTAAGACATAAATGAGCTTTTATCTTCAAACGACCGTCGCCTCAATAGGTAATTACTGGTGAAGCATCCAGTCTAAGTTAGTTACCTTGTGTGACAATCATGACCAGTTAGTCCCATCCAGCGTGTTGATGCCGTCCATCCAGACTTTTCCTGATCAGCTGACTCTTAAAGCTCTCTTTACCGTTTCTGTCTGAGAGGAGGACGCTCTACGGCAGCTCCTGTCCAAGTGGGATCTTCTCTGAGTGAGCGTCTCTTTTCAATGTCCACTCCAACCCTCCCACCCTCCTCCGTCCCGTGTGGGAGAGCAAACAAATGGCTCTGACTCACCACGTACAACCACCCATGCCACCCAAAATCCAAACACATCTCAACTTTTTATGAGCAGAAGCTATTTTACAGACCGATTCAAAACCGGGAAAGCTCAAGTAATCAGCTGAGGTTTATACATATTTACAATAAGCTTTGAAATGTTCAGGCGCGTTAGAAAATAATAAGAGTGAAGTCACTGTTTTTCCTTTTGTGACTAAACTGCTGCAGCTGATTCACAACAGATGGACGACTGAAGCTTCGGTGCCGTTATTAATCATACAAATAAGAGCTGCAGATTTTGAGCCTGTGAGCAACGCGTCCTGTTCGGCATCTGTCGCGTTATGAGATCAAGATGGCCAAACATGACGACAAAATATCTCTGGAGAAATATTAAATGGCCCCTGGAAAGTCACGACAAATCTCTGACGTCCATTCACTGAGGATTAAAAACCAGAGAGATAATGTCCACTTTCATTTTAAGCAACACATGCAATTCACTTTGAAGCTTTTTTTTTACTTGTAGTATCGTATCAGCACAATTTAAACAGATTGTCAACAAAAAAAGAAGTAATTTGAACCAATTGTCTGATGCTACACTGCAAAAACACAAAATCTTATTAAGTATTTTTGGTGTAGTTTTATGAGTACTCAAGAAATAAAATAAAACAAAACTAACTTACAACTAGGCCTGTCATGATTACAAATTTTACTGGATGATAAATTGCCCCAGAAATTATTGCGATTAAACTTTAATTTTGAAAAGAGCGAAGATATTTTAAGTATCTAAAATAAAACAACAAAATGGAAATAAAAACTACTTCCAGCCAAAACCATGAATAAAACGGATTATTATGTTCCTGTAAACCAAATTACCTTTTAAAAAATATTAATCATCAGAATGGAAATTAAGGAGCTAATTTTAATTCAGCGTGATTAATTGATCTATTGCTAAACTAAATATAAGAACTTGTTTTGAGTAGTTAGTCCTTAATATTGATGAAAATGTATTAAATCCACTGGCAGATTATTTGACTTATAGGAAAAATATCTCATTAAAGTGAGTTAATTTGCTAGTGGAACTTGTACGTTTTAATATTAAATATTAAATGAACATTTCCTTAAAACAAGCTTCTATATCTTGCTGACAAGTTACTTTTAAGTCAGTTTTGTTATGTTAAGATATTTGCACTAGAAACTGATCAGAGTTTGTGTTTTTGCAGTGTAATTATCCTCAATATTTCAGTCAGTAAACAGTGATAAAATCTAGCTGAACATCCAGCGTAGCAGCTACATAATAATCCTCTTTGTGATCATCTAAAACTGAGACAAACTGCAGGGGGACGACGGTAAACGCGCCTCAGATCTGGATCCCAACAGATGGGCTTTGCCCCGTTAACTCCCTGCCACTAATAAGGGACGGACTAATTGCCACATGGCGACTGAAACTAATAGCTCCTGGTGACTTTGATCACTTTTGAAGCATGGTGGGGGACCTGTGGGTCAGCGGTAACTCAATTCGCTTTCCGCCGGACAGCGGAAGCACCATCTGCCCCCCACCTCAGATCAGGACGTGTCTGGAAAAGCCCGGGATGAAGATGGATCGCTTCCCGCTCAGCCAGCGCCAGCAGCTGAGCCTGTGGTCTCTCGGAGACTCTTCTCCGCCAGCGAAGGTGTGACTCTCAATTGATTATTAAGGAGGAAGAAATCAGAAGCAGACTCTGAGGTCCTAAAAACTGACCCCTATCAATCTCAATCATTTAATAACGTTCATGTGGCTCATTCTGCTGGATCCAACGTGGCTCAGCGGGACATTCGTCTTTGTCGTTTAACCTGAAATTATTTTCCAATTTGTCTGTAATGCATAATGAAACAACATAAACTAAAAGTGCATCATGTTAAACCTGAAGTGACTGGAGGTGGAATACAACTGTATTTAACTGTTTCATAATGTAAAATAAAAAATATATTTGTTTATCTCTCTTTTTTTGTTTATCACTCCCTTTGACTTTTACTGAAGAAACTTTAAATAATAATAAAAAAATCTACTATTTGGACCAATTCATGACAGACTAATTTATTAAAATGTTATTAAATTACATTATTTTACATATAATTTAGTGTATTTTACATTTATTTTCTATTTATTCAAACTTGTTTAGATTTTGCTACATTTAAAAACCTCTGTATTTTATTGGTATCTGATGTGACAGACCAGCACATTTCTAAAGCAGAAGGAAAATTTTACTCAGTTTTACTTTATTTTACAACTGTGAATTTTCTATCCAGCTCACAAAGGTCAATAGTTGGTGAAACTTCCCTTTCACTACAACTGCAAATACAAGTATTTTTTTTTAATCGGCAACAGATTTTCAGATCTAGAAGATAAATGTTTTGCAGGGTTTTTTTTTGCAAAACATTTATCTTGTTTTGCAAAGATAAATGTTTGCAAAACATTTATCTTTGCAAAAGATTTTTCAGACAGAAAAATCAGACAGGATTTTTCTGTCTGAGCTTAGGATTTACCTTCGTTCATTTTACAGGGTTTCAGCAACTCAAATCTAAAACTTTTAAGACAATTTCTTTAAGATACACAAAGAAATTTACCAAGAAAAAATGCAAATAAATAGTATCGGTTGGCAACAGATGTGAGCTAATGGCTAAGATGAACAAGCGATAAATTTGAACTTCGTCATGACGGATGTAAAAAAGCTAACAAGCTAGCTAACTAGTTAGCAAGGTTATATTAGCTGCTATTTAGCAGTAGCCACAACTGCCTCAGGTCTGTGTGCAACTCAATGAAATAATCCTACCGGAACAAAAATTCAGATCTGCAATTTACGTATTAAAGGTTAAACTAGATTTTTTATAAAGAAGGAATTTAAAACATTTTAAGGACATACTTTAAACAAGTTTAAGACTTTTTAAGGATGTGTGAAAACTCTGGATTTACTCATAGGTTGACTCCAGTTACTGATTATTGTCTTCTAAAACTTGCTGGTTGTCCTGGGTTTTATTTAGGAGTATCAGATTAAAAGTGGTTAGAAAAAAGTATTTACATAAACAATTGATTAACGTCCTTTTATGTCAGAATTAAGAACTAATTAGTGTTTGGTCCATGACATAAATCCAAAAGAAATGAATTATTGTTCTTGAGAAATTTTCGGGGGTATCAATACTTTTGTGAAGAACTCCAAATATACCATGAGGTTCAGAGAGCAGTGGAGACTGGAAAACAGAAAAGTGGCGGACAGAGGGCGGTAAAGATGGCGGCTTCCACAGCCTAATCTGGTTAATCTGAGTGACAGGATCAGATTGCCCACAGACCCAACCAGCTGGATAGACAATAAAGGAGCAGGAAGAAAGTCTGAAGGAAAACAACCAAACTTCACGCATGGCATAATAATCACAGGTCTGGAGTGACTAACAGCTAAATTACAACAATAAAGTACAAAAGTCTTCAGCCATTGATGTTTTCTGTTGCTTGAAGTCACAAGTTTGAGAAGTTTTAAAGTCTTTTTTTACTTCTTTTTAGATTTCTTTCTGTAGTTGTTACCGGAAAAAAAATTCTCGCTAAGCATCTGGATTCTGACCGATGAATTAATTAATAAAAGGCCATAAAAACTAACCAGCATTATGTGAACAGACAGAAAACTTTGCAAATATGCTTTAATCTGGGTGGTGCACCTTTGTCTCTGAGTGTTTTTTAAATTGTTTTATTGTTTGTTTTATTATTTCCCATATTGCTCTTATGTGGTTTGTAGACTTTTTTTAGTCCTGACACATTTAATTTAGTCTTTCAATTTCCATTTTTTTAAAAACAGACAGTGCATAATATTCAACTACAGGGCAGTGCAAAGCCTGCAGAGAAAACAAGTCGGGAAAAAAAGTGCAACAAAAACCTAAAGTTGTACAACTTATCAGGAGTGCACACTCTTAAAACATATGTAAAATATTAACACTGAAAAAACAGAAAGGACTTCCAACTTAAAAAAAAAAAAAGAGTTAACCCTCTGAGGCCTAAGTTTCAAATCTCCGCCTGTATATTTGCACTTATTTTAATTGTACACAGTTCTTTAAATGTCCTGTGAGTAAATATATTTGTCCATTTATCCATAACAAATGGAACTTTCAATATTTAGTAGTTATTTTCGTAATTTACCATCTATTAAAAGAGTGTTTTATCAAAATAAACTGAAGAAAAACATGCTTCTTGCAACGGCGGAAGTGAAATTACCGTAACAACCCCACATTGGCTGGAAAGCGCAACGTCTCCCCTTTCAGAAACAGTCAGAATTTGTCAGATGGCGCAAAGTGTTGCAGAGTTACGGTGCCGCAAATTTGGCTTGTAAAACGGTGTCGTCACCAACATGTTGGATGTAGAAGAGCTAACATGCAACATGTAATCAAATTAAGTTTGTCAAACTTACCTTATTTATCCTTTTTTAACATGACAACTTAATAAACTTAACATATTTACTTGATGAACTTGTAACTAAACAAAATTATTCATTTTGTGTCCGTTTGAGCTTGACTTGTGCTCCAGGTGATCACTGACAGGATCTGCTTAAAAAGTAACAGGTCTCCAGCCTTACAAGCCCGCAGGTGAGGAGGCATGCGGTGGGACGCCACCTGGACCGTGACAAGTGAAGACAACGTCATCATCACTTCATCGAGGCTGAGGATGGAAGATCAGATTGCTGCAGCTTTGACGTGCAGCTCTGCTTCAACCGGGTACAGTCTACTCAAACAAACTGATGAGACTGAATTATCTACATAACCATGATTATTTAACCAATTATTTTATTTATATTTAAAACATACTTAAATTACTTGTAATTTCACACATTGACATGCGATTGCGCATTAGGAACATTGCAGCTAGAATAAAAAGTAAGAGAAAATTTCTGCTAAAGGACATTTCTGAACTTCAAAAGTTGAAAATTTACTCCAAAAAAACACACAAAAAAACCCTGAAATTTTGAGATTTATGTTAGAAATTTCCAACAAAAAAGTTTGAAAAGTTGTGAGCAGGTTTTACCTCCAGCCGTGGACGCGGAAGCCGGGACACTGATCTCCGCAGCGCATGCAGGGCTGGCCTCTGTCTGGGTCCTCTTCTTCCTGCTTCAAACACAACATGAAGCCGCTTTAGTTCACATCGCTCTTCCTGATCGCAGCTCAAGTTCATTCTTTCAGGAAATGGACAGGCAGAACCAGCACAGGCGGCGCTTTGCATGATGTGATCACAAAAACAGCCAGAAGCCGAGAATAGACGGATTTATTACATTTTCGTTTTTGTCAGCATTAGTTTTCTGCAAAACAACATAATAAATGAGGTACATGAATGGCTTTATTACACATTTACCACACAGGGTTTGTACACTTTTTCCACAGTAAGATTCAAACAGTTTTCAAACTTTTCCAGCACCAGACATTAAATCAACTAAGAAAAAAACAGTTTCTATGTCTTCTTACTATTACAAGAAATTGCTAAAAATGTCTTGTAATAGTATTCTTAATTATACAGCAGGGACAATGTAAACTAAAATATAATAAAATGTTATATTTTGAAATGTCTCTCACTCACACTACACACCTGACAAAGCTGAGAACAAAACACTAATTTAGCAACGACAAAAAACAATTTCAATAGTGTTGTTTAACGTATAAGATATAAGACAACCTTTTTCAATTAGTGGATGATAAATATTCAATGCATTGGAACAATCTAAACAAATCGTGCTAAGATAGATCACTTTTGAGCTCAAATTAAATGCTTCACCAAAATAAAAAAGTTATTTAAAGAAGATCTCTTAAAAATGCTCCAAGTTTTCTGGCATTTAGCAAATAGAAATAATTTAAGTAATTCCAACTAACTTAAAACATGAGAAGTTTGATCTGATTTAACTTAAGATACTGAGAAGGTTTTTTTTCTTTTAAATATATCTACTTTCAACTGCAAGTAACGTTTTGTAAAGTTAGCCTTTTAATCAAACTTTAGCTTGCACTTTATCACAAAACTAAGCAGTTTGAATATCAAGCACCTTCAAGGATTTTATCCTTGAAATCAAGCACTTTCTGAATTGAAATTCAAGGTCCACCAGGACAAACCCTGAGCATTGTAGCTCAGATTATATGAGTAGATCAAACCTCTAGGCTAAACTGTGCGCTGAATTAAAACAGACAAAATTTCTGAGCTTTGATACTAAAACTGCTTTGCTTCCATTCCTCCAGAAACGTGTGTGTGTGTGTGCATGTGCGTGCGTGCGTGCGTGCGTGCGTATCCAGCATGCATTTTGCAGATCCAGGCCTCTTTTTAGAGATGTGAGGAAGGAAGCAGACACAGGATGAGAGCTGCACCCTTTCCCTCTCCATGTAACTCTGTCGCTCTGCTCTTTTTTCTTCTCTCTTCAGTAAACCAAACTCTGCTCCATCGCTCTTCTTATTTCAGCTAACTCTTTACTTTTCACGGAGAATAAGTATAAACAAACTCTGCATAAGACTGACATGAGAACCAGAGAACCAAACAGCTGTTTCTAGCTGAGATCTAAATGTGTAAACAAGCTGCAGGAATCAAAGCAATAAACTGAAGTACCTGTGCATACCTGCTCACCTGCCTTATTTCTAACCACCAACCCTAAAACAGGATTCATGTTAAGCCTGTTTTGCCAAGCTGAGATTTTTACGACCGCTTTCGAGAACAGCAGCCCATTAACAGTGGAGACAGCTCTATTTTCACAGACATGTGAAGGTTGTTGGTAAAAACCAACCTGTTTTTTTATTTAACCTGAGTAAATATGTTTGGCTGTAAACTAAAATATAACCATCTAAAATGTAGGAGAAATCCAAAACACGCTGAGAATAATCTAATTACACGCAGATTTACAAATACACTGAGTTTTTTTTGCATATTGTCACGTTAAAACCACAAACTTCAATGTGTTTTACCTGGATTTTATGTGTGGATTCTGCCCCCTTTACTTTGATACCCTGAGATAAAATCAAATACAGACAGTTGCCTTAAGGAGGAATCACATGGCTCCACATTCCTGCCTAAAACCCCTGAGGAGATTATTGAGCAATCTCAACCGTTCATTTATAAATGGAGAGCGCATTGCTCTTATTGGAACATTTGTGTTTATTCACAGTTGCTGCAAAGCAATCGCTGCTTTGCAAAGTCTCCAAAAACAGAAGAAAAGTTGCTAAATTTGTCAGTAGTCACTTTAAAAAAAAAACTCTTTAGAGCAAATGTGTTCAAAGTGGGGGTCAGGGGCCATTTGCAGCATTTGGACAGCTTTTTGGGGCCCCCCGACCGCAATTTTAAAATAAATTACATAAATCAGGACAAAACTACAACTTCTAAATCAAAATCTAGTTACAAAAATATTAGATGCAACACAAAGTGATAATCTTTTTCCACGCTTGCTGCTTTTCTTCTATTTTTATGGTAAATAGGACAACATCTACTCATTGACTTAGACTCTAAACTACACTTTGGTGCAGCCAAATCTGCTTTTATCAATCAAGCTTATTTGTGCAGCACATTTCAGCAAACAGCCCGGTCGAAGTGCTCTGCATCATGAAAACATAGAAACATCATAAACACAGTCAACAAATGTGAAGCCAGTAACAAACGTAATTTTAACATTGTTAAAATGATCAAAACAAATATGTTGGTCAATGTTCCATTTATTTTGGTTCAAAAACTACTCTATTCTTGATTTAAAGGAACTCAGTGTTTCAGCTGTTTTGCAGTTTCTGAAAATTTGTTCCAGATTTGTGGTGCAAATTTTTAATTGCTGTATTAAAACTTGGCTAAATACAGTAAGCTGCTAAATGAAGACTGACCAAAATCCAGTTTTTATTGCCTAGAACAGACAAAATATTTTTTTTAGTTTCTTAAATCAAGCCCAAAATAATAAATGAACAGGACGGCTTTTAATTAACAAGCAAAGTATAAATATGCAAAAACCATTTGAAGTTTTGATCATGTTCCTACAAAGAAGACCTAAAGAGTTACTGAACATAGCAACAAGTTTAATAGTGTTGGAACATCCCCACACTTGGCCACGCCCCTCAGTGTCTCTTGGCTCCGCCCACTTTAGTGAAATTTTTCAAAAATTGTCCAGGGACGGGGCCACGTTTTAACAGAGGGGTTAGTTACACTTTAATAAGCTCCAGTGAACCGTAAAAAAAATAAAAATTCTCTAATTTACGATAAAATACTAGCCATTGTGGTTGCCAGAATTTTACCATTGAATATAGTAAAATTGCCATAATTTTACAATATACATACAGGTTTTGCTGTATGTATAATTTTTACAGTACAGTTTTACAGTACTGTAAAAATTTTTTACAATTTTTACAGTTTTACAGTATAATTCAGGCAACAACATCTGCCGGTATAGCGTAAATTAGACTTTTATTTTTTTAACCAGTGTGGTTTTTGGCAGGAATATACCGCCATACAGTCACCTAATCTCTGTATGAATCCAGCTGCTCTGTGAAGGCCTTAGAGGTTCATTAGAGAACATGTCCAGTTTCATAAAAGCTAGTTTTATAGCCTACATGCAAAGAGGCACTAAGAGTGAAGTAAAAATAACTCCACTCATGGCTCTGAAGCAAACATGATGGTGGCAGCGTCATGCTGTGGGTGACTTCCATCCAATCTGGCTAACCCTAAGCTATTTGCCAGAAAGGACTGGGTGAAATTGTATTTTATAAAATAAAGTAGTTATACTATAACGTTTAAAATACAGATGATTTCTTTGTGACTGGGTCCTTCCACCTTTTGTTTCCTCAAAAAAGTTCCTGAGTTGTAACTCTGACAGGCTGACTGAGCCTTGGAGGCACATGCTTTAAAAAAGAAAAGAAAACTTCTGTACACTGAGGTGTACATCTGCACTCCTCCAGATTAAGAAAGAATTTAGCTGCAGGATAACATCACTATTGGAAACTTTAGTCGACTTGAAAAACGTTTACTTCAGAACCCACAGGGGAGAAAATGAAATGATACTTCTTGATTTCAGGAGGTTTAGTTTATGTGGCTCTGGACACATTCAGCAAAACCTAACAGGGGGAAAAAAAATCACTTTTCAAAAACATTTAATCTGAATTGTATCGCCTCTGCAAAGGCCTGGAGTGCTAAGGTAATATAGTAAATGTGCAATTAATAAAATTTGTATCTCAATCTTAATTTCTGTACTAAATAATCACAAAAATACTGTAGTACACATATAAACAATTATTATAAAAATTATTTTGCTTAGTTGCACTCTCGTTTTGACTTCTACGGTGCTAAAAATGCAGGTCAATCCACAGTAAATATCAAAGAAAACAAGAAACATCTCTACCTGATGCCACTCTTATACTTCTACACTATATTGTCATATTATGGATGATTTTAAAGAACAAATAATATCTAATTTCCAGTAGATATTGTCACTCTTTGCATCATGAACACGCCATCCCAAAGTAAAACACGAAGGTGGGAGAATCATGATGTGGGGATTTCAAAAATCAGAGGCTCCTATGGAGCTTCATCTTCCATCTAAACAACCTTAGCTACAGTTAGAGCAACAATGGACTGGTTTAGATGTGTTAGAAAGGTCTAGTCAAAGCCCAGTTCTAAATCCAAATAGAAAACTACAATAAGACCTGAAACATGTTATTCAATCTCCATCTAGTCTTACTAATCTTTAGCCAAGAATGCGTAAAAATGTCACCCAGTAGATGCTGTAAAAGTCCTACAAAGTGTAAACAAAGAGGTGACAAATACAAATGCATGCACACTTTAGATATTTTTAATTGTTAAACAATTTGTGCTGTAAATTTGAATAAAGATAAACTATAATCCTCAAACAGATTGATATCAGGAAGAGAAAAGAGTTGAGATTGTTGAATGAATACTCACACGTTTCGGGTAAATTGTAATTAAGACTAAAGCTTTGGGTTCAGCGGTGACGTAATGAAGGGGCAAGAGATTAGAAAGTGAGAAAAGAGTTTTATCTCTACACAAACATGGATTAAATAAGTTTGGCTTAAACTCAAACAGTTGGTTCACAAAAAACAAACAGTAATTTGTGACGAGTGTTTATTCTGTAGTGTTAGAACACACTTGTAGTACATGTTATATGTACAACCACCTTAAAATAATAAGACAACAGCCATTTTAAGTTTGTTTGTAATGACAGAGCGCGGGGAGGGGGCTTCCTGTTCTGCTTTTTAGCTTTCCATGAAAGATACAGTATCAAGTCTTTGTCTGCAGGCTGAGGTTTTCCTTTTGTGCTCTAAACGGGAGTGGCAACAGGAAGTTTCCTCCAAACAAAATGAAGGCAAGGTAAATAATATGTTCATTAATCAAGTCTAAGTCAACTCCACCAGCAGCCCATGGTGTACTTTTTATGTTTAAAATATAACATTTAAGAAAAAATCTGAAAATATGATTAGTTAGTGAAATCCTGATAAAGTAATCAGCCAGTGGATCTTAAACAAGCTATGTAATGTTGATCATATTTGAAATTACTTAAAATGAACAATGATGACTAAGAATATTTGCATTTAAGTACAAATTTTAAGTATTTGTTATTATACAGTGCTTTTCTACTGTTTTCTCTTGGTGCGTCATTTTGATTTACTAGCTGTGATTGGTTATTAATACGAGTGAAAGCAGTATTAGCAAGGAATGCTCTGATTAGATGAAAAAGGTCTCTGTGATTGGCTGCCCATGTGGTTCACTTACATAAACTTCGTCAAGTTGCAGGTAAAGACACAAAACCAAGCAGGCACCAAAAGAACACCATCCAGTTCAAAAATATGATTTCTAACACATATAGAACAACACGCAGGAACATAGACTTTGACTTCTATATGTTGGAAGACATATTTTTGACCTGGATGGCGTTCCATAAGTGCTTCCATCATATATGTGCTTACATCAGTCACGCTCAGGTTGGTGGCACAAATGTGATGCAAAATCCTGTCCTGATATCATTAAAATGTCGCCATTTGCGCAACAATTTCCCCAAAGATCCTCTTTAACCCGTCTTTGCTATCAAGACGGCTAGCAAATGTAAAAAGCCCATTTAAAGTAAATAAACGCTGCTTAGCTTGGCATTGGGGCAAGTAAAGTCTGGCAGCCCAAAAAGTCTATATGTATACATAATACACTGGGGAAAACCTTGAACTTGCGTCAGTGTGGGAGTCTGAGGTTTGATCACATCAAGGTTAGGCTGAGCTCCATCATGCTGCCAAGTAACGGTGTAACCAAGTGAAAGACAAACTGAAAACCAGCCAGCTTTGTTTGTCTTACATCAACATGCCAACGCTCTGGCTATACCGGGGACTACTTCTCATAATATTGGGACAACAGATAAATATTACATAATAATGTTGTCATTTGCTTATAGTGTGGTTCTCCTCAAATCAGCAAAGGCTGTAATAAATAGGTTCTTACTTACTGAAAAAGAACTTAGATTGTCAAAGCTGTGGTTCTGGATGGATTAAAAATTAACAGGACAGGTCGGAGGTCGGGGGCCTTTGCTGCCTTGGCATGCTGAGTAGATGCTGGTCTCTTCATTGGGTAGGATCAGACAGCCTGCTGGTTTCTCTGCAGCACAATGCAGCTCAGTGATGTTATGGTTTATATTTTTTCCTTCCTGCTTTCTGACCCACTGAGGTCAACTCAACCCAAAACAGACTGGATGCGTCGTCTTCCTCCAGCCTCACTCTTAGGACTAAATCAGGCCTCTCGAACGTTACAGCTAAACACAAAACAGAGGGTTTCTGCAGTGGAAGGCCTTGTTCCCATAAAACCTTCAAGTGCAGCTGTTTGCATTTGCAGAAAAAGTTATTAGTAATCATTGTGTTTGTTAAACAGAAAGAGAGCAACAGATAGACTCTGACACCAAGCATATTCCATCTACTTTAAAGGGGCAGTATTATGGAAAATCAACTTTTTTGAGATTTAAATTATGCTATAATCTTATCCCTTCATAAAAAAATACCTGGAGTTTTGCCTTGATTCTTTCAGGCACATTTGAGAAATCCCTTTGATCTCCATGGCAACCATTTAGCTGTGCAAAACGACTGGGTGGACCTAGCTCCGCCTTCTAAGCCCAGCTCCTCCTCAGAGTTGCACCTTCCAAGCTTCTGCCTCACAGAGCAGCCCTCCCCTACAACTTCCCTGGCTATTCAGCTCCTTCAAACTAGCCAGCTGCAATTAGCAAACACATGGTGGAGCTGCACATCTGCTGACCTGATTACTCGAGCTACTTCTTGCAAAAATGTTGTGATAACTTCCTGAAGGCGGAGTTTCAGAAACAGCAGGAGTTTTTAAAGGGACAGAGGCCCAATTTTAAGGTGCTAAGTTACAAAATCAGATTTCTTATAAGTCATATTTGATATATATATCATTATTATAACAACTTAAGTTAACATAGTTACTTGATTGTGCTATGAAATGTTACTATGTGCCTAGAAAATAGATAATACTGCCCCTTTAATGTTTATACTGCAGTCTAATAAATATAAGATTGCAGTGTAACCTGGTTTATATCTAAAACTGACTTTCAAGAACATAAATATTGTGATTAGGTTAAAAGATGACAAAAATACAAGCTGACGTATTCCTTGATTAATAATTAAAGTGATGTTTAATATATATATTTTTATTGGTTCTGGTCACCATTTAAAATTAGTATTTTGGTTATTTCTTTACCAATAACCAAATTGGTATTGGTACGTTGTGGCTATTTAATAAGGAAAATTTGGTTTTGGGACTCAAATAATTGTTAAGGGAAATAATCTGTCTTTAAACAGGGATCACAATCACAACAAATGGAAAGAGAGTAGCATAAAATCTCAAACAACAAACAGAAAAAGAAAAAAAAAGCATTGACTTTCTTTCAGTCTTTCTTCATGACGTCAGTCCTCATCTCTTTACCAAGTTGCACACAGAAACTGCACTTCAATGTATCTTCAAGTTTAGTAACATTCTTTGATTTTCTCATAAAACAGTAGAGAAAATTGCAATAATAATAATAATAATAATTCCTACAATACAGATGTTGGTTGAGGGTTCTACTTCAAATTACTCAATTAAGAAAATACTTGATCCCAAAGTGAAATTAAAATGTTAACTCATAAGCGTCATTATTCGGAATTTATTGTAAATCCAAAGTCTTAGCATGAAAAGAAATGTTTCACAATAACTACGTGACAAACGCCCATCCCTAGTGTTACATGTTTAATGTTAAATAAGAACCCAAGGATTTGCCTTGAATCTGTGTGTGCAGACAGGCACGAGATCACCGAACATACTTCTTCCTGCTTCTGTTTGGATTTGTACATTTTGTAGAATCATATAAGTATGTTTTAAGATTCAGTTAGCAGTTTAAAAGTCTTATTTTCTGTTCTTTTTAGCCACACTGATTACAAAATGTAATCTATTGATGAGAATCATAGCCAAATGTATGTCAAATAAACATTTTTCTTCATTAACCTAACTATTTAAGTTGTTTTTATGGTGAAAACATACCGAGGTGTTTGCATTACAAACCCAGAGAAAGTGTTTGAATATGTTGGAGTTAAAACTGCTCTTCATCCCAACCTGCTTGCAGCTCAGGTACAGATTTATGAGCCACTCCTGACTTCACCTGAGGCGAAACGCATCATGACTCAAGAAACAACGACTTCATGACTTCATGAAGCACGCCAAAAACAGATAAAAAATAACATGAAACGCCTGTTTTTACCTCTAAAGTGGGAAAACAAGAAGGAAATGTCTCCTGAATTCAGTCCAGCGACAAAACAATAGCCAGGTGAAGGTGGGACGAAGTTCCGCTTGGATCGTTTTCTCTTCTGGACATTTTTAAATTCACGTTGATTGATGTGGATACGAACAAAACAGACACTGAAGGGTTGAGAGCTGACTTCTTGTTAAATAAAGTGCTGCACAGACAGTTTAAATGAAAAACAGAAGAGCTTACCGAGCGGTTGGACCGTCGCTTCTTCGAGCCGCGCAGGAACATGATGTCGGTTGGACGTTAAAAGACACTTTCCAGGTGGGAAAAAACAGACGAAAAAAAGAATAATAAATGATAAAGTCTAAAAGTGGGGAAACGGTCGGAGACTTCCGTGAACTACATGCTGCTTCCCTGTGGAATCCCCCGGACTCTTCATCCCAGTCTTTACTGAACACTTTTGGCTACGGATCAGATGTGAAAAGTTAGCTTAACTAAAAGAAAACACACCGCTTCCGGTAGGACTTCAAAATAAAACGCACGTTTACAAACTTTGCTTTTGGATGGAGACAAAATAAAAGCACAATTATTTGGTATGGAGGTGCTTATCAACAAAATGCATAATCCAACATGAATTTATTTCATTAACATGAACCTCGCATATTAAATACATTACATACACATATTTAACACAGGAATGCCTATGGAAACAAGTCCATATTCTGGTAGATTTGCTCTCTATAGTTTGCCAAGTCTTTTTTTTATATATGAATTTCTGTATCAGAGTAACTTGAGGTAATCAGCCTGCAGTTGTGATTAAGTTTTAATGAAGTCCAAGTTATTTAATAGCAGCTTTCACCTCATTTGCATTGTTAATTCTGAATCCTTTCCTCTACCTCCACAGATTCTCAACAACATTTGGGCCAATGTGCTACTCAAACAAACACAGTAGAATATTGTCATTTAATCAATTGTTCGTACTTTAGGCAGTATATTGAGGTGACTAGACTTAGTGCAAACTATTGAGAGAGTCTTCATGATGCTTGTTAGCAAAAGAAGCATGAAATGCTTTAAATTTTCCTGGACTTCCTGTTGACCCCAGCTGACCAAATCTACTTTCCTTTTGTGCCTTTTCTCTTTTCCCACAAACTCTGGAAACTTGATTGCCTAATAAGATGCAAAAATTTTATTTAGGCTGAAAAGAAGACAGTTATGCCAGTTTTTTTTTTCCTCCTCTCAACTTTCTGTATACATATTTTTAAAGTCTTTAGTATCTTACACTAAATAAGATACCAGAATAATGGTCCATATTCTGGACCATTATGCACTACTGCATTAAAAGTGCTCATTTAAATTGGTCTTATTTACATAAGACCAATACTGAATACTGAATACCAAATTTAGGGTTTTCTATTAGTTTCAATCCATAATCATAAAAATGACCAGAAATAGCTAAAAATGTCCTACTTTGTGTAATAAATACTTATGAAATGTGTCAACTTTTTGAATTGAATTACAAAAATGCATCATGTGCTTATTGACATTGAAACTGAAATTAATTGAACACACTTTTAAAGAATAGTCACAAAATATATACTATCTAATTATATAATCATTACTTTATTTTTTATGTCTAAATAAAAGCATATGCTGTTCTATGAATTTTTCTATTTGGTTTTGATTTAGTGTATGTTTAAAACTGTTTACAAAATTAGGGAATAATAAAAATAATGATAAATAATTTATAACCTCTATCTTGTTCTCTGGTAATGGATGTTTCCACACCAGATCCTCTGATTTCATAGTGACTCCATCACTGTAAATATATCCTTTGAATTAAACTTTGAAATAAGATAAAATGATTCCACAAAGAAATCTGGAGAGAAAAAAGTCAGTTTGGGGAAAGTTAATATCATCATCATGCTTTTAAAAAGCCTCGGAAGCAGTTTGGTGAATACTGGCATGATCCCAAAAAGGGGATTATCATTCCACTGCAGGGCTTTAAAAATAACATGAATGCAATTGAAAGGTACTAAATAAAGGAAGGGATTTAATAATAATAAAAAAAAAATAAAACAATGTGATCTCAGAATGAAGCACGGGGGCAGCATGGATGCACTCTCTCTGTAAAAAAAGAAAATCAGATGAGATTAGAGATCCCTCGTGAATACTGCCCTCCATGAACTGAGATCCTCACTGGAATCTGTGTCAGATAATTTGTTTTTATCCATTATACAAACAACAGGGGTTACCAAAACTACTGAGTTGATTCTGGGTGATTTTCAGAGGTGGGCAGAGTACCCAAAAATTTGACTCAAGTAAGAGTAACACTACTTCAACATATTTTTACTTAAGCAAAAATAAAAAAGTAGCCGTTCAAGAAATTACTCAAGTAAAAATTACTATTATTTCTCAAGTAAAAGTAAAAAAGTATTTAGTAAAAACATTCTACTCAATTACTGAGTAACTGATCAAATTATCAATCATTTAATATTTAAAAATCACATCATCAGACAGAGCAAAATATAAGGTATTTTAAGGAAGAATATGACAAAAATTCATATAAGTAGCAAAAAGCAACAAAATCAGGCAAAAGACATTTTTTCCCAAATCAGTTTCTTTAAATAAAAAAAATGCATAAAACTTTTAACCAAAACTGTGTCTGGTGCATTCTTCATTAAAACATGTTTGTTTTTCATTGAGTGGGTAGAAAATCCAGAAATATTACTCAAGTAAGAGTAGAAATATTTCATAATAAAATTAGTGAAAAGCACAACATAGCAAAAATACTCCTAAAAGTACATTAAAAAATGTTACTCAAGTAGATGTAACTGAGTAAATGTAGCTAGTTACCACTAACTCTGGTGATTTTGCGTGTTTAAATGTCATATTTGATAATCAGTTACTGACTGGCTCCATCTAGCGGCAATAAGAAGAACAACAACTTAAAATCCACATCCAACAATCAAATGAAAGAAACTCAGGACAAAAGATAGAAATGCTAATACTCTTTGTTGTAATGACAGTTTATTTCTCAAAGCAAACAATAATCTGAATATAAAGAGACAGAATGCACATTATTAGAAAAAAAACATTAGAATGACAAGATTTTCCTCCAGCACACTGTCCTCCAACAACACATTTCTAATCTTCTGTCGCTTTTTAGGAGAACAGGGACACTACAAACAAAATCTCAGGAGAAAGAAGGCTTTCAATCTTTAAAAAATGTGTTACAGCTGTATGAAAAAAAATCAAAACCTGAGCAAGAATAAAAAGATGAGTGAAAGTGAGGGAGGACGACATAATCTGTGTGGCATCGATCAACTGAGGATGAGTTAATATCGAATATACAAAAATCAGAAATTTGTTCTCAAATCCAAACCAAAAGAACAGTACTGACAAATACCCACAGAACCCATCAATTGTTTAGGACTTAGAAATCAAAAAAGTGAAAAAGAATGTAAGTACAACTACATGAAATGAAACTGAAAATTGATTAGTTTTTTTCAAAGATTTAGTTAAAAGGTTATGAGCCGTCAACGTCCTCCTTGCAGTAGATAACTTCCAGATTATTCACTTTGATACAACAGAGATTGGAAGATGAATAATTGTAGGAATAATGTTTTAAATTATGTTCTGAGTAATGTAACATCAGATATGGAGGTTGCTGTAAAAACTGGGATTCAAACTTTGTTTTCATTGCTTCTGTTTGCTTCATACAAATAAAAATGTTGGAAAATTTCCAGCGTTCCAGTACTGAGGCAACAGCGCCCTCTGGAGTGACAATATCGCAAGTTTTAATCAGTTGCATTCTCTTTGAATCCGTTTGGCCTTTTTATGGTTAAGTGTCTGGGAATCAATGCTTTTTTTTGGTGTCTGATTGTGTTTTTCTGAGACATGAAGTCTTAAAATGCATGCTGTTCTTCTGCTAGTGCTAATGCCAAATAAGACTTTTATCTACAAATCACATTTTGCTGATAGCCAATTAAACCTGTCAAAATTAAGCAATAACTCAATTAATCGCATGAGTTTGATCATTTCAATTTGCATGATTGATTGTTTTTGTGGATGAAAAAAAGTCTCCAGCATGGTTTACTGGTCTAAATATTTCCAGAAACTTCAGTACCAAAAAGGGTTGCGGCAGTACCAAAATGTGGCAAAAACGTTGAAACAAAAAGCAAAAGAGATTATAAGCTAAACAGAACCGGCTACCAAATGAATCCAGCGCCACTGTTGTACTGTTAGCCGCTAATAGCTATGCGCCTTCTCACTCTCCTAATGTCCGAATAAATTACATTAAAAAGGGCCATTTTCTTTTAAATAGGTTCTTGCATCTCTGATTTATTAACACCACAGCGATATTGGAAGTAGCTCTTGGTTTGTTTGTTTATTTTAGAGAGTTTCAGAGTTAGCTAGTAGCGCTTAGCATGGTGCGTTTACGTGAAGACTGTTTCTCCAACCGGCCACATTAGCTTGACGCAAAACCATAAATATGAGCATCTTCGCAGCAAAAACAAAATCTTATCAGGAGTTTTTGGTCTAATTTCTAATTAACTTTTTAGAAAGATAATATTGATGAAGAAGAACTAGTTCTTTTTCAGATTATTTCACTTAAAACAAGACATATTTCTGATGTAAGTGAAATGATCTGCCAAAGGAAGCAGTGATTTTTCATAAGTATTAATTACTAAACAAGCTCCTATTTCTTGCTTAAAATCTGTTGTAAGTTAGATTTGTCTTATTTCAAGTGTTCTACGATATTTTACTAGAAACTAGACCAAAATATTTGTTAAGATTTTCTGTTTTTGCTGTGTTTATTGAGAAGAACATTTTTTTATTTACAGAAAAATAAAAAATAAAAAGTTTTTGCAGTGAGCCAACCTGGGCCGTTGAGCCTTTAGTTCAAGATTTGATCCAAGTGAAAATACCAAGAGAGTCAATTGATGTGGTGACATATTTATTGCTCATGACCTCTTAACAAAAACCTCATAAAATTATAATATTTAACTGAGTGAGAACACTTTACAAAAAAAAATATTGACAGCATTGACAAGATTATTATTCAGTTTTTAAATAATTCCTAATGTGTCAGATACTTCTGAAGTCCAAATAACACGATTAATATTTCCTACAGCAGTCCGTTAACAGTAGAGAAAAGTATTAGAAAAGCTATTTGAAGAGACCAAACAGTGTTTTGTTACCTTATTAATGTCAGGTTTTCCTGTGTAGTCGATGGTCTGTCTTGGTCGGAACAAAAACTTGGGGGTTTTTCCCACCGCAGCACACATGCAGACACAGATGTACAGTACAGTGCCTCTCATTTGGTTCTGTGGTGTTCCTCTCAGGCACGGCTCTAAAATACTTCTCATTTGTTCACACCATACAGTTGCAATGATTAAAACTGTGACCTGGTCATTTTACTGTCCATCTCCCCTCACTGAGCAGCTCTTCTCTGTTTTTGTGTTCCTGCAGCGTCGATGACAGATGCATGGACTGTTTAAGCTGTGTTACCTGGAAATTAATTTAGAAAAGTGCATCAGGAAAGAAAGTATGTTTTATATACCAACAGGAAAAATATACATACTGCATGAGGTTCACTGCAAAAACGCAAAGTATTACCAAATATGTTTGGTCTAGTTTGTAGTCCAAATATAGTGTTATACTTGAAATAAGACTTCCAAGTAACTTTTCAGCAAGATATAGAAGCTTGTTTTAAGTAAATACCTTCAAATTTGGACAAAAAAAAGTACTGATTCCATTGGTAGAAGTTTTTTTTCACTCATTGGAAAAATGTCTTATATAAATGATAAAATCTGTCAATGGAACTGGAACTTTTTATCAATATTAAAGGATTATTGACTCAAAACAAGCTCCTATATCGTGTAACTTTAAGTTTAAGTGATTTCTAGATAAAAATACTTGGTAAAAGTTTGTGTTTTTGCAGTGTTTGTGTCACAGAGGAGATTTTGGATGCATTGGTGAATAAACTCTTGTGTTCCTACCAGAACCCCCAGTTTGCGACCTGATGCTCTTGATTTGCAGGTAGATGGTGTACGTGTCGTATGCAAACAGGAGACCAGCGAGCAAGCCGAACACCTGAGAAATACAGCAAAACAAGAACTTTATTAACAGTAAATCTTGTTGATTTATTTATCTGTATTTTCTTTTATTCTTTTAATTAGATCAGCCCTGTTTCCTTTGAATTTTAGTACAGTCTGTTCAGTTATTTTAGTTTGATTATGTGTCGATTAAGATTAATGGCAAACTCTTTGAGTTTTTATTTTAAATGATTTACATCCCTTTCTCCTGTTACTTCTCTGTTCATGTCAGACTGCAAAATAAACACCATCAGACATTTTCAGACAAAAAACGAAGTGCCCTTTAGGTTCATAGAAAGAGCCACCACGTGTTCAAATGGCCTAACACGAGCAAAACAGCTCAATTATTTCAGTTTCATTTTAGAATAAATCATTCAGTCCCATACAGACTTATTTCCTGTGACATTATGGCTTAATTAACATAAATAAACATTGTTTTTTTTTTTTTATTTAATCGTATTTTCAGAAGAAAGATTCCAGCAATGATGATTTTTTTTCTATTTCATGCCCAAAAGAAAAGATGCTTTTCACAATTGTATTAATTTATTTTTATTGTCATGTTGTACACATGCTGAGCTGTAACTTAGGTGTTCTGTCGCAACCTGATTGGATGCAGATGGTTGTAACCTCGTGTTGCAACCCAGCCAGGGATCCACAGCACAGAGGAAGGATGTGGGTAAGAAAAGGGGAAGCTCGCTTTATTTTGAAATCCAACAGCAATAATATCTGAATACAATTGGAAATTAGCAGTACTGCTACAATGGTCATTTTAGACTAAAAACATTTGAAACATTTTATTCCTTGTTACTCCTGTAAAGTCTTGTCCTCTGCCCTTTAGGTTTAAAGTATCTTTTGTGAATATTTTTTTTTCTGGGGTACGCAGTGAGTAAGAAGAAGTCGATACAAGGTTTTGAATTTGGACTTTTTTCTACTTTTGTGCTTTTCCACACCTTTCCCACTATACCAGGGGCGTCAAAAATGCGGCTCAGGGGCCATTAGCAACCCTTGAAATAATTTTGTGTGGCCCCCTGACCACAAATGATGTATTTTTTAAATCATTTTTGAAAAGGGAGGTTTTCATTTACTGATTTAAATATCTTCTTAAATGGAAACAGTTGGGTACGGAAAGTATTTTCTTTCATTAGCCATGTATTTTTGCCTTCATTTTAATATCAATGTATGTACGGTCACAAACGCTCGATGACTATTTACTGAAAAACAGTAAATAGCTAAATATGGCAGGGGGTTTTGAACAAAGTACCAACAAAAACATTCAACCCATTCAACGCCTTTCTGATGCAATAGAAAACATCTGAGGTCCCTTATGGGAACTACAATCATTTCTTCTTTTCCATTTTGTTTCAGTAAGTTAATGAATAGTTAGTTTTTTGTTTGGCAGCTAAAATAAAGAGAAAGTAACTCACAATAAAATTATTTTATGACTTTTATTCCAGGGAGAAGAAAAAGTCCCATGTTTGGCATATGGTGCAAAACGTTTTGACTATATGCTTTGGTCTGCACTCTACTCTTCAAGATGTGCAAACAAAGGTTATGACAGTTAACTTAAACTAACAAAAACGCAAATTGAGAAAACATTTTCATTAACTGAAATAAATAAAAACAGTAATTAAATTAAAAAACTAACTAAATGGAAATATACTGTGTGTTTATAAAACTAAAACATGCTGAAATTATAGACATTACATCCTTCACTTTCTTGTTAATGAATCGATTTATTAGCCTTTCGAACTGATATGAAATTTAAAAAAAATTTCCCCCCCTGCCAAGCAGTTTACATCAGCTGTTGGCAAATTATAATTCTCCATTTTCTGCCTGGCGACACTTATGCTAGTCTGCAAAATGGTGACAACAAACGTTGGGAGAAAACAACAGTTATTCTGCAATAATTGGTTACATATTTTTTTAAATAGTGTCTTCTGTTGAGCATTCGTTACATGATCACAATGCAATACTTTGACCTATTTTAATTCTACACCTAAAAATTGACCAAAATGTAAAAAAAAACTAAAACCAACTAATAGAAACTAGCAAACAGATGCTAAAACCTAAATAAAACTAACTGAATTAGACCAACAAAAAGTTACAACGAATCTATAATGAAAAACCCAAAACTATTATGACCTTGGTGGCAACATTCAGTTTACCACACTCTGATAAAACCTTTAAAAGTGAAGCTGTTTGAAAATAACTGCAGTTGTCTTTGAAGTTGAACAGGAAGGAAATGTGGGATGTTATCAGATTCTCAGAATTAGTGAATTGTGACAAATAGCTGCAGTGTATCATGGTAAACAGACATATTTTTTTCTGCATATCTCCCTAGAAACAAGTCGCATTGTAATCGGTCGTCAGAAACAAACAGTGAAACCCAGAATCGGGAGTTTCAGAGCAGACGTGAGACGAGCGAACTGACCCCGCCTGCGATGAGCGCTCCGTCCCCGGCTCCTCTGATGACGCAGATGAGCGACGTGATGAGGTAAACTAGAGTGCCAGTAAATGCACGGATAAAGTCCTGCAGGAAGAAAAGAAAAAAACAGAACATAATGCATTGAGGGCCGCGCCGCAGAATTGCTTTAAAATGCGTTTGCTCATGAAGAACTTACACTCCAGACCCAGCTGACGGCTGTAAACTGCTTGTCCAGGTCCATCATGAAGACGCAGAAAAACACGAGAGCAAAGCACATCTCGCAGATGGCAACAGCAGTGTAGCCGCCATACCAGGACGAAGCATAGCAGATAAGGATTATAAGACTGAGAACCTGTGAAAACAAGAAAGCAAGCAAAAAAAAAAAAAAAAGCTCCTCAGTGAGACTGATTTAAAATTTAACCTTTTTCAAGCATCTGGAACAAGCAGACAGATTTACTGCAATGGGTCGTTCCCTCAGCAATTTTCCGTTATGTAGAAAAAAAAATCTGCATGCATTCTTCTCAGATCAGCAAAATGGTGCCAGTGCACACAAATCATAAAGTCAAACAGCCTGCAGTTCATTATAGGCCTGTTTTCTATAATGTGGCTCTCAACGTGAGGGCAAACGCAGTCACACATCCAAACACATTCCATCAAGAATCTGCTGCATAAAAACTAAAAGACGACCTGTTATCACTGCAAGATGAAACATTTTATGCAAATACATGTATCAACCTTTAAAAAGAAAGAAACATATGGGTATATCTGACTGCACTGAAAAACCCCCCCACAAAAAATCTGGTATTTTTGCTCTAGTTTCTACTGAAAATGTTAGTGCACTTCAAATAAAAGAAAGCTAATTTACAAGTAACTTTTCAACATGATATGATCTTATTTTAAAATCAGTAATTCCTTAATTTCCTTAACGTTGATGAAAAAGTACTCGTCCCACTTGCAGATTAAATTTCACTTGGAGATAATCTGCCAGTTGTACTAGTACTTTTTCCATCAATATTAAGAAAATAAGGAATTATTAGTTTAAGACCAGCTCATATAACTTGTTGAAAAGGTATCTTAAGCTAGTTTTGTTTTTGTTCTACTGTGCTAAGATATTTGCACAAGAAAATGTACCTAAAATACTTAGTTGATTTAGTGTTTTTGTACTGTGAACTTGAAGACGTCATGTCATATTTGAAGGTTAAAAGTCAGTTTCTTCTCCTTTCAGAAGGTGTTGAGTTGGGACAGCTGTTGTGAAAATATTTAAACAAATTTAAATGCATTTTGTTAAAAATTAAGGTATTTTTTTCTAGGTTTTGCCGCTCTGTTTGTTTCACTGAAAGAAAAATTAAGCTAATATCGAGACAAAAATATCTTAGATACCTGCTATCTGGATTTGTCATTCACATCCAGCATGTTTAATGTGTAAAAATCTTGTAAAATTAGCAATAAATGAATTGTGTTCTTCTTCTGAAAAAATAAAAACAAGAAATAAAACAGATCCTAATGTTATTTGCATTGAATGTTCTTTTTTAAATCAACAATAAAACACTTCTCTTTTCCTTCATACCAATGTGCCGGAGCTCTGCTGGGGTTGCTAGGTAACGGCGGAACTCTGCTGGGGTTGCTAGGTAACGGTGGAGCTTGCTGGGGTTACTAGGTGACGTCCAGTGCCTGCTAATTTGTGACATTACATTTAAGAGGTTTATTTTCCAGATACTAAAAACATTAGCTTATATATAATTCCAAAAAAGTCTGAACCGGAAGTGATCTGCGCCACCTTAACCGGAGAATGCATAACGGATCCATGGCAACGAAAAGAAAATATGTGGACAGTCCTGCCCAACGTGCGAGAGAAAGATCCATGAACAAAATAGCTGCTGTTGGGATAGACTCATATGAGACGGAGAAGGAAAATGTGGACAAGCTGCCTCCTATCTCATTTTGTGATATAGTTCACTACTTGGCGAACAGGAAGAGTGTTTACATCATGGAGGAGCTTCGCCTGAGGTCGATGGACGTATCCAATCAATGTTTTAACGGATTTGTAAAGGACGTACGAGTTCTTTAATAACAAGGTTCCGTTTCTGGCAGAGTAAGTACACATAGGCTACATGTCCGTCTTAGCTATCATATAAGCATTAGCTAAGCTAATTTTGCTAGCTCGGCAGTAAGTGCTACAGTAAATATCCCTGTAGAAGTGATATTTATTTTAGTATTACACAAAGCTGGGTAGAATACTCAAAAATTGTAATCGAGTAATAGTTGTAATACTTATATAGTTCATAAGTTAGGGACGAACCGAGAGCTGTAGCTTGAGGGCCGTTTATTGTTGTCATAGCAACTGGCTGCTAAGATGGCTGTCAGTTGCAAAGTTCACGAAGGTGTGATGAGAACTACGTATTGCCAAAAAACAGGTGGATGTTTTTTTAAGTGCTTGGATTGTTTTTAGAAGCAGACGCAAATGGAAGTATAAAAACATGCCAAATGTAGATGTAAACTCATGTTATTACTGAAGGATCTAAGTAGAGTTTAATGCCATCTAGAGGTAAAATTGCAGACTACAACAATAAAATGTCTTCAGCCCTCCAGCTATGACTAAAAGCTTGTCTTGTTTCATTCTAAGGCACAGACAGCTTAGCCGACAGCATCAAATCCCTGCAGTCTACATGATACAGGCATGACCAAAGTGAGCAGACGCCAGGCTCACATCTGTCACTACTACCTCACATGCCGCCCACAGGCAGCCAGCCAGCAACTCAGAGGCATCAGAAGTTCATGTGTTTCAGGGACTGGCACAGGCTGCCTCTGTAGGGCAGCGAAGAGGCCGAGGCAAAACCATAACGCACAAAAGGAGCTCTATTCAGGACAGAGCTGACTGAAGAGGCCGTCATACAGAAAAACACCCACCATACCACACAGAGGACTCCCTGAGAACAAAACCAGCCTCTGAGTTGTTGACACCTTCACGTTGAGCTGCACAGGCTGGGATCTGTCCGCAGCGTTTCAGGATCTCAGCCGGAGTACACTGGCATCAGTGTAATAATGAGCTGCTCGTTTTAAACTGACTACAGGGAAATTATTGCAAACTTTTGGCTAATTATAGTGAGCCGCAACATGAGCCCCAAGAGCTCAGCCCATGCATGGTGCAGATACCAACCAAACAGCAACAGTTACTATGGAAGCTGCCTTTATTTTGAAGCACTTTTTCCCCCCACAAGCACAAAGGAAAGTGGAAATAGTGAGCGTAAAATCATGAGGGAAGTTTTATTTCATCACTCTTTGAGCAAATTCTGGCTTATTACACAAGTCTTATTTTCTAACTTCATAGAAATAAAACTAAACAGGCACCTTAAATCGCATGTATTGTCGTCTTTTAGAGGCAGAAAGCTTAAAATCTTGAAAGTGTAAAAGATAAATGAATGATTTTCAAACGGGATAAGTCAATGTTGAGCCATGTCTCAAAGACTTTTACTCTCTACTTTGTTTTCTTAATAATCAAGTTTATAATGGTAATGTGATGAATTGATGCTGTAGCAGCAAGTATTTTAGAAGAATATATATGCAGGAAATGTGAATGTGCAACATGGAAACCAGCACAGATTGGGTGGAGGGAAATTTCTATCTGCTGGGAACACTTTTTGCTCCAGGATTTTTAACTCGACTAAGCAAAATCTCAAAGTCGAGGGAATAAAAAAAGAGTTTATGCCAAGGAAAAGACTGATAGCTGAACAGGAAGTCAACAGCCAGACCGTTGAAGGGACTGCAGCTGCTATGACATTTATCAAGAGAAAGATTTTTGGATTTATAGATAGTTAGATGGAGCAGTAATTATTTTTTTTTAAATATATTTGAGCTGAATAATTGAGAGTGTGGCTGAAACGATTAATCAGATTAATCGTGGTCAATCGATTATTCAAATAATCGTCAATTTATTAATTGTTAACTGGAGTACACAGTCTCAAAATTAGGACATTTGCAGAAAGGACAACATAGTCAGAGCAGTAATTAAGCCTAAATTTTACAAAAACACATAGATTTGCCATTTAAAATGTAAAAAAATCTTTACATGCAAAAATGTTCTTCCCATAATCCCAAAAGTGGATTATTCCTAGATTGAAATTAATAAAAAAAAATGTATTAATAGAGTAAACCAACATTGCATTTGTATTATCCTTTGCTTCAAATGAGCAAACATTGACTAACTTCATTGCATTTTAGGCAATGAAATGTTCATTATTCTATTAATTTGTATTCTTTATATATTTATATTTTTGTATAAGAAACACTTAAGTAGTTAAAATGTGCAGAAAGTGCCAATTTAAGCAATTTAAATATTGTTTAAAGTTTTGTTTTCAGCATTGCATGTTTTTTTATTATCATTTTCACTTATGTATGGAAAGGTTGAAAATTACAGAAAATAAATACATGTTTTTCTCTAAATTTCTTTTTCCAATTAATCATCAGAGTAATCAATATAATAATCAATTACTAAAATAATTAGTCGCCGTCTTAAAGGAGAGTATTTTAGCTTTCATTTCATGCATTGCCTCAGTATAATTAGTATCATAAAACATGAACTACTTTGGTGACAGCTGTTTGTAAAAATATAAATATATGCACATACCCATCAAAGTAACAATGATGGTCAGAAAGGACCACAAATTACATCTATGCTGACAAATTTTTTAGAATTTTGTATTTTAAGATTTGTGAACAATTATATGTAGATCAGGTTCACCATAGAGAATTTTTTACATTTCTCCATAGGGTACCGGTTTGTTGAGTCTCCAAACTGCAGATCCTCATTTTATAACCTCAAATTTGAACTGGACACTTTTCTGTTATCACTTTTCTCTTGGATGGACATCGTTTTAGTTACTGATGCCAAAGTTTCACAACACAATCTCTGTGTTGTTTTCAGGCTTCATTTTAACTTTTGGAAATAAATACAACTGTTGTGAGCTGCAAGTCTAAACAGACCTGGAAAAGAAAGACTTTAGAAATGAATACATCCTTCAATAATGATGTTATTAACGTTAAGGTTGAGATCTGTCATTCTAGCTTATCTCAGCAAACATGAAGAAAAATGTGCACTCCCTTGCAGTGGGTGGGTGACTTGCACATTAAACTGGAAATTTAAACAACACAATCATCATGACTATGACAGGCGGAGAAGTCATTCCATATGAAATAAACAATGATTAGAGCTTCACATTTCCCCGTTTTACATCGGTATTCCCAGCAATTGATGCTAACAGGCCCATTTCCGTCCAAACTGAAACTCCCCATAGTTAGCAGTAAAATATTCTCCTTCCTGTTTTTGTCCTGGGGGATTGAGGGAGCAGTAAATGTTTTCTAAACTATTTCAGAAATCCTGCCTGATGGAGGATTTCCCTGCCTGAAGTCATCCTTGAATGGAGCGACAGCCGAGATTCGTGATAAACGCTTCATGGATTCCTTGTTCCCAGGCCTAATCTTCACACCAGTCTGGAATTTCCATTACTACTTTATGAAAAAAAACAAAAAACGAAGGGAAACTTTTACAGTGGGTGGAGCTCAGAGAGGCCGTCTTTAAAATTAGCTTGTTCCATTTGGGACAGCAGACCTTTTTTCCAGGGAGGAACATACTGAGGGTTTTCCTTGCTTTCAAAAAACATAGTTTTACATTTCCTTAGCTTTAGGTGCTAGCTAACAAAATGATTTTCTAGTAAACCAAAATTACAATGGCCTAAGGCATTGGTTCCCAAAGATTTTCTTCTGGGTCCCCCTATGGATTACAATAAAATCCCCCCCAAAAGAAAAACAAATCAACTGGGGACACATCGTTCAACCAGACATTAACCTATACACATATTTTGTTTTCAAACTCCACTGAAGTTTATTTCACCCTTCAGATTGCAACAAAACACACAACAAACCATCTTTACAGTGAAACACTTTTGTGTAACTGTTGTTTTTGTTTTACTCCATTCAGCCATATTGTTGTAAGTAATAGAAAATATACATCAAATAACTTGACGTTGCTAATTAGGCTTTAAAATCTGGCCACACCTTAACTACATTATTACTTTTCACATTTACACACGTTTTTCCTTCAACTTAGTCTAACAGTCATATTGCTTGGTTCCTAGAGATGAATAGGTATCACCACAAGGGGGCGCCTATTCCCTCTTTCTTTTTGTTATACTGTTGTATAGAAGAAGAACTCGTCTAACATGTAGAGATCATCGGTGATGATGAGGTGCAGAGCGGCTACTTATAGTTACGTTTCTCATGTATGAGATCATAAATGCTAGTACCGTGGAGATCTGGATTTACATGGACGACCTGAAAATAAAGTGAAAGTGTGTCCTGCTGTTCTGGGTTAGCGTGGCTAACCACCATGCTAACTCCTCCAACCTCTCACCGCACCGTCACATTAGCCACAGCTGTTAGTTCTAACTACACAAAACTGTGTCAACAGTTGAATAAAAAAGTAAATCACTATTTATAAAGAACAAGGAATATGGAAGAACTATTGCTTCTGATCAGGTTTATGTTTTGTTAATACACAAACTGTAAAAGCTAAATAGTGAAGACGTCCTCCAATTTGCGATTCAGAATTAACAGATTTACCTGGACACAAATTGCTCTATGGAATGTGATTTTGAATTATGGAAATGCAGCTTGGAAAGTGGAAATACCCTTTAATAACTGTGGCTGATACGCTACTGACTGGCTTTAACAAAGCAGCTAATCAAGGAGTGACACGGCTTCTTCTTCAGACGGTTTTCACTGAGTGAATTAATGCATATTACAGTATATTTGGCGTTTGAACTATTAAAACAGGATGTTTTTATAAGCACTTTGTAAGGACGGAGAATCAAGTATTCATAGTTTTTAATTATTCAGGGGAGGCTGTGATTCTTAACTCCCATGAATACAACAGCATCGAAAGAGTGAAACTCTGAAGACGTTTGCAGTTATGACAGAGAAATATACTGTAAAAATAGAAACGTAAATTGCAGATAAGACTCCACCGAACCAGCAAGTGAGTTTAAATACATAAAAAAGTTACGGTAATCTCAACAACAGTAAATACAGAACCTACGCAAATAATGGAGGCCAAAGAGACTCACCACTATGAAATGCAAACAAACGCATTCATGCAAAAAATAAAAATAAAAAAAAGTGGTTAAGAACAGAAATAAAACAACGTTCCCTGACAGGAAGTGGCTGCGTTTTGCAATGGCTCCAGATTTTTTTTCAGGTGTTGCTTGAGTCGTTCCATTCTCACTGTTGTGGTTACGAATCTACAAGTTAACCAAAGCAAGATGTGCATAATTTGCTTAAAGGTATGTGATGTGCATATTTGTTCTGTTCATATTTGAAGAAAGGAAGAAACATATGGAATGGCATTAAGTATATTAAGGTTTTATAAAGTTACAGCAGTAATTTTTATCTCGTTTATCCCAGTTTAGCATTAGTTTAATGAGTTGCTTCTACACACTGCCAGTCAGCTGGATCAAACCAGGAAGATAAACTTTTCCTTGCCCACATTTGGTCGCACTATTTCTGTATTAACATATCACTCTTATTAATGTGAAGCTGTTTTAAAAGTACAGCTGACTAGCAACAAGATGTAAAACAAATAAGCTAATCTGTTTCTTCACAAAGAGCTGACAGAAAAAAATTATATTCTGTACAATAAGTGCAATAAAACTACTGCTGAACTTGTTTGCTTGAATGTAGTAATAGACAACTGCTGCTGATGGAACAATTACGATTTTGCTTTAATCAATAAAAACAATTACATCATCGTTTTATCCCATAATGAAAACAGTACAATCACATCCCACAGCATGATTGTGCCACCACCAGTTTATGTGTCTCTTACACATAAACTACAAAAACAAAATTTAACAAAGTATTTTGTCTAGTTTCAAGTGCAAATATCTTAGTAAACTTGAAATAAGACCAAACTAGTAACTTGTCAGACAGATTTAGGAGCTTATTTTAAGTAAATAATTATTTAATCGTGGCTTATTAATGAAAAACTACGTTCCTTTAAATCAAGGATAAAAAACCTCCAGTTTAGACTTTGAACAATAATGAATGGAAAATTGACCAACATATTTGATGTGTATTGATGATTTTTGACAAAAAATTATGTTTGTTATGTTTAGCTGAAATGTGCTGTACAAATAAACTTCATTAATTGTTTAATATTGATTAAAAGTAATAGTACTATTGGAAGATTATTTCACTTATACCTTGGGGAAAATGCCCTCTTATCAGCTATAATCAGCTGCTACTGTTTAATTAATATTAAGAAATTATTGACTCAAAACAAGCTCCTATATCCTGCTTAAAAGTTATTTGTAAGTTAGTTTTGTCTTAATTTTAGTGTACTAAGATATTTGCTGTAGAAACTAAACCAAAGATACTGTGAATACCTTTGCAGAGAACATAATTAAACATTTTATTTTACGAATTATTCTTGGTTTAGTTTTTGGTTAAAATATCTTAGTACACTTGAAATAAGTCAAAACTAACTTGAAGTAATTTTTCAGCAGTTTTAAGTCAATAAATCTTTAATATTGATTAAAAAAGTACTAGTTCCAGATTATTTCGCTTATACCATGGGAAAATGTCTTGTCCATCCATCCGGCTAACGTTCCGGGCGAGAGGCGGGGTTCACCTTGGACAGGTCGCCAACAACCATACACACACACACACACACACTCACACCTAGGGACAATTTAGAAAGACCAATTAGTCATGTTTTTGGACTGTGGGAGGGAGCCAGAGTACCCAGAGAAAACCCACGCATGCACAGGGAGAACATGCAAACTCCATGCCCAGGACCTTTTTACTGCAAGGCAACAGTGCTATCAACTGCGCCACTGTGCAGCCAAAATGTCTTGTTAAATAATCTGACAGTTGAATCAATACGTTTCCATCAATATTTAGGAGTTATTGACTCAAATGGAGTTCCTATATCTCACCAGTCTGCTAACACATTTTCAGTAGAAACTAAACCAAAAGTACTTTATAGTGTTTTTGCAGTGTACCATTCCAACATTATGCTTTTATTTGACCCTTTGAAGAATCTGAATTAATGAGCTACAGCAACATTTAATTTTCCTTTGAGATTAATAAAGTATTTTTGAATTGAATTGAATTTTCCTTGAGGCCTCAGCTTTTAGCTCTTGAGTGTCAAATGTGCCTGTGACAGGTGGAAACCCTTTATTTCCTCCCTCAACCTTCAACTCCCCCACAAACCACATGCATTCCTAAACCCTGCTGCCCTGGTTCACATCGATATGATCTGCTTCTGCTTCAGCCTGACAATCAGAACCAACATTAACTCCTAATAACCCATTAAATATTAATTGGTTGCATCAGCCACACGTGATGTGTAAAAACGCACCACAGCCAGCTTTATGAGCTTAAGAGTCACTTTGTTTCCACTGTAAACTCACTATTTCTGCAGCGAGGATGGTGCCTCTCTGGGTCCGCACGTAACTTTTCAGCCTCTCCACGACGCCCTCAGAGGAACTCTCGGTTGTATCAGCAGCCATCCTGGGAGAAAAAGTAACGGAGAGGCCTTGAAGTAGCTTCCCTTTAGTAAAAGAGCGAGTTTGGATGAGCAAAAGTTTTCCTTAGATGAGATATTTCAGGAAAGCAGCAGTTCTCCCGGTGTGGTTGAGTGCAGCTTTAGTTTAAGAATGTGGACAGAAGAAAGCAGTCTGATGAAAAAGTCTGAGAAATAAACTGCTGCGAGTCCGTTGGAGCAGGGCGGGGCCAGCGGACTGTATGCAGGGGCGTTGGCGTGTCCCCGGTGTATGGAGCGCCGCTCATGGCAACATGCTACCACATTGTGTTAGAGCCAGATTATGCAGTCCGGTGATATGGGAGAAAGAAAAATTAAAAACTGTGGCCACAAGTTGTTTTTTTTCCTCCTGTGTCACCAGATGTGACTAGTACTGAAGAGGTTATTTAAAAATAATAATTCTGACCTGTCTTTCCTCACAATTTTTACTTTTTTCCCCTCAAAGTAGTGATTTTTTTCCTCAAAATTTCAACTTTGATCTCAGAATTATGATTTTTTTTTTCAGAATTGTAACTTTCTCTGCAAAATTTACTTTAATCTCAGATGTCTTTTCTTCTCAACACTTTTACCTTTGTTAAAATCAGAATTCTGACTTTAATCTCAGAATTCCTTTTTCTCAAAATTATATTTTTTCTTAGAATTCTGACATTTTTGTTAGAATTTTGACCAAGTCCCAGCTGATAAGGACCTCCATTCATGGCATCTTCCGCTCTCCAGCCGAGCTCAACCCACCACCACCCCTTCTCCTCCACTCACCCGGTCCTTTAGGCCCGCATCCTTCACCACCAGTGCCGGGTCCCAGGGGGATGACATTCCTATCAGCATCGGGAATGCTCATCCGAGCTTATCGCAAATTTTGCGATAATTCTTGCCCGAGAGCCAAAGACTTTAATTCATGCATGTTGCTGTTCTAACCGTCTTCTTCTCTCCGTCTGAGTCTCTCCAGATTGAAATACAGCTGCACTCAAGACGCAGGGCTGAAATGGATCCAGTTCTAAGCCAAATATATCAAGGTCGTCAACTTGAAAGGGGATTACGCTACAGTGTACAGTGAGTTTGAAAAGGCAAAAAGAAGAGTTGCAAATCTTTTTGGCATTGAGACAACGAAATATAACAAATGGTACAAGTAAAAAAGATTCTGGAGCCTAACAATATTTTAGTAAATACTAAAAAAAACAATGGAAGTACAACTGACAATACAGTGCCTATTGTTTTGAACAAATACACAAAAAGTGTCTGTCAGTAACTTCCCCTTTTAAAACAGCATAAACCAGAATAAAACCAGAAACAGAAAGTCTGTTTCGTTTCAGTGCAATTCAAATCAGCGTTTAGGTGCAGAAATGCTTCGCTGGGTCAGGTATGTTTATTTTCCATAAAAGGACATTTCTCTGCTGTAGGGAAACAAGACTGAGCTGATTTTTAATTCATTCATTTTTATTGTGTAGTTCATAGGTATAAGCATAAAATCCACAGCATTTAAACTGGTCAAAACTGTGTGAATTTACCTAGATTGATGACAGCAGAGTTGAAAAAAAAAAAAAAAAACGTAATCTAACTAAAAAAAAGTTTGTAGAAAGAAGAAGTCTTACTTTAACTTAAGTTAATCTGGTGCATTTTTGGTTAAAATATGTTTGTCCTTCATCCAGTAAAGTTAGGTAAAGATTGTACTTGAGTAAGAGTAGCAATACTTCATATTCAAATAAAAGCAAAAAATAAAAGTTAGCAAAATAACTCATAAAAGTACAATTTCTCCAAAGTTACTCGATAAATGTACGAGTAAATGTAATTAACTACTACCTGCATCTGTGTTTTATCCAGTAATCACCTTTAAATTTTGCAATCAATCTGAAAAGCTTAATGCACACATCTTTTTATAATTGTTTTAGCTAAATTTGTATAACAAAAGTTGTTCTCGTTTAAAAATATATATATAAAAGATGTAAACATCAAAATTTGTAATGCAGGTTGTGTGTGTCTTTGTATTGGTCGCAGTTTAATGTGCACTACATGCTAAATATATGTTAGATACATGAATTAAAAAAAGATTAAAACAAGAAAAAAGAACATGTCCAGTTTGGATTTTATCAGCTCAAAACTTTGTCAATATTCCGCTAAAGTCGAAAGAATTATAAGTTCACAACTGTGGAGTTTCCATTAAATAAGAAACGTAATTAAAATCACATGTGAATAAGCTTGTTCACTCAAAAAGTCCTTAAAAAATAAGCCGCTCACGATCCTCCAACAACTTCCTGTTTGCTTCTTCTTCGTGGCTTGCGCCATAGCAACATCCGGTTGCTAATCACGTGATGCGGAAGAACTTTTTCTATTGCAGTTTTGTGAAATAAACCAGTTTAGATACGGCCAAAAAAAACCATTATCCTTGCGCCAAAACGTTTCATCGACAAAAGAGATTTTATTTAAAATTTGTGTTTTTGCATTAAGCAAATTTATTTTTGAAATGTCCAATTGCGCAATTTTATGATGATTAAAACGTAGCCTGTACGCTACCAGGGGCGGATCTACATGGGTGGTGAAAGGGGGCAACTACCATCCCGTATTCACATTAAACATAACAAAAATTACATCAAATGAGTGGAAATAAAAATGTCTCAACAGTCATCCAGAGACAATAAACACAAATAATTCTTCAACAGAATAATTTCAAGTTTATTTCATTTAGTTTCACATGAATCCCATATAATAAGAATACGGCAAAACTTTGGAGAGTCTTGAATATTTTTTTCCGACTTATCATCATCATAAATACTAATATGAATACATCATACACAATAAAACACAGCACTATTCGAGGGCTTAGAGAGTATCACAAGACATCATTCACCACTAACGACAGACTATATTTCATTTCAGCATATTTATAAGAGCTACAGTGGAAGAGAAAGAAAGACAGAAAGGGAGAGAAAGCAAGTAGCTTCTAGATTGCCTGGATCTAAGAACCCTGATTTAAAAATAAAAAAAGGAGAGAGAGAGAGAACAAGATTTTACCATGACTAAAGATGCACTGGAGTTGAACTACGGCTGTTTCTGTTGAGAGCTGTGGAAGCTAAATACCAATAAAACACATCTGCTATCGTTTGGCAAACATGCTGCTTGGAGATCCGTACGGAGGATGGGCAGCTGCAGCCGTACAGGTGTGTTTGCATCTGGATACAAGCAATTATTGCAGCACTTTGTGCTTTCAGTAGATTATGGCAGAGCTGCTGTAATAATCAGTGTTGTGTACCAAACATCGGGTTCGCTGTGTAGTCTTGCTTTGTTCCTGAGCCTCGGCCTCTAACGTAGGATTATTGATGGAATGTCGGAGTAGGATGCATGCACTAAACCGGATTTCCAATCGGAAGAGGAGGAGAGTCGAGGGCGGGATGAAGACGGCGCGTTGTGAGTGGCACGACTATGATTTTTAGAAATCTAATAAACCCTCGTATACTTTTTATTCTGTGTTGAAGTGATTTAAGTGTGACAAAAACACCATAAAAAAAACCAAACAAACACGCATTTCTGTCTTAGGACTTTCCGAATCACAAAGAAGGCGATCGAGAAAAGGACAAGATTTTTTTTTTTTTTTTTTGACAAAATAAAATAAATGCCATCCAAACAAATACACAGAAACTCTTACTACACCGTCTGATTTCACAATTTCCATACTGACAACACAGCAAATATGAGACACTAAAGGTAATTTTCTTCTCCGTACGCACTTGTGATTTGCAGATGTCAGGATTAACAATAATCAGTGCACAACCAGAATGCATCCACTTGTGATATTAGATGGTTGAAAAATATATAAAACCTACTTTCATCACTAACATTACCACTGTCACTCACTTCTCTATAGATCGATATCTTCGTTTTTCGTCATTGTTTGCAGCCTTTTGCCCAGATTTTTATTTTTTAAATCATTAATTTAAAGCAAATGTTCAGATTTAAATGTGACTGTGAATCCGGTCAGTAAAGGTTTAAACTATGAGAGCTCCTAAACAGAACCAAAATAAATGCAATTGAATAACTCTGTGCTCAACATTTGTTGTATAACAACTAATATAGAGTGCACAATTATTCAACTGTGTACATATAATCATATATATATTTATATATCAGCAAGTCGATATTTACACAGCACAGACAAATACATTCTCTCAAGTTAAATATAACTACAATTTTTTTCCCCCCTCATAAATTTTCTCCGTCACAACAAGGTTTCCCTTACGAATGTTTTGGTATTTGTGTTCAAGTTTTTCTCGTATACCCAAACAGACAATCCTCTGTTGTCTTTTACAGTTAAATACATCACGAGAATAATCATCATTGTTACAGCAAACAGAAGAAATCCATTCCCACCCACCCCAGAACCGACCCGCCCGTCCCCTCCCCATATGGTAAGAGTGGCCTCCCCTCCCGCCGCCTGCCGACTCACAGACACACAGACAGACACACAGAGGCGTGTGGAGACGCAGGTGGTGGTTGAGAAACGCTCCAACAATGACCAGATCGCCCTGAGGAGGAAAGAAAAGAAACAGAAAGCATCAAGCTATCAATCAATCAATTAATCAAGTTTATCTGTACGGCAGATTTCAGCAAAAAGGGTTTTCAAAGATGCTTTACATCGCAGGTGTCCAAAGTGCGGCACGTGGGCCATTTGTGGCCCTGCGATGAATTTTGTGGGGCCGCTTACTGCAAATCAAGAATTGCACAAATTTGGCTATCCAACAGTTTTTGTAATTTTTTTAGGATGAGATTTTTAGTGACAAGTTTCTATCTTCTTAAACGGAAAATATTAAGCACAACACAAAGAATTCATTAATTATTATTATTATTATTATTATTATTATTATTATTATTATTATTGTGTTAGTTGTGCCACAAACATCCGTCATGTTTTTACTCAAAAACAGATTTTGATTCACACCTATCCATTACTTTTTTTCAGACGTTAACTTGGAGGAGATCGATCTTTTCACAGATTGTTTGTTTACAAACTGTCAAGACATGGTGACAGTTTAAACAATTCTGAAAAAAAAAAAGTATTATAAAAGTTACATACTGCAGCTTTTAGGCTAACTTACTTTTTGTAGATGAATTTGAGACATTTCACCAGATTTAAGTAGTAGCAGGTTACATTTACTTGAGTAACCGTTTTGAAAAAATTACTTTTAGGAGTATTTTACTGCATTGTACTTTTTCCTCTTATTTGAGTAATTTTATTATAAAGTATTTCTACTTTTACTTGAGTAAAATTTCTGAATTTTCTCCCCACTGAATGAAAAACAAACAAGTTTTAACCAGAAATCCACCAGACGCAGACACACACCTGCAGTTTCTGTTAAAGTTTCCTAAGATTTTTATTGAAAAAACTGATTTGGATACATTTATTTTTACCTGATTTTTTTATTTTTTGTTATTAGTTATGTCAACTATTGTCATTTTGGTCCTTAAAACACCAAAAGTTCCAATTAACTTTATATTTTGGTTAGTCTGATTATGTAATTTTTAAATATTAAATGATTGGTAATTTGGTCAGTTCCTCAGTACTTGAATTGACTTTTACCAAATACTCTTTTTTACTTGAGTAAAAATATGTTGAAGTGGTGCTACTCTTATTTAAGTAAAATATTTGGGTATTCTACCCACCTGTGTATTTTAGATACATTAATTTAAGACATTCTAAGGATGCGCGTGGATATCCTGTAATGACTGGTGAACTCACCATCCTGCAGCTGTTTTGGCTGAGGAGGTTTACATCTGGTTGGAGTAGGAGGTGGGCTGCTGATCATAGCCCTGGTTGTAACCTCCGTCTTCATTGTAGCCTCCTTGCTGGCCGTATTCGGGCTGGTATCCGCCCTGGGTGCCGGCGTACGGGTCCTGCTGTCCGTAGCCTCCCTGGCCGAAGGAATCGGGGGCGGGCTGCTTCTCTTGCGATGGGACGTACGTTCCCGCGAACGCAGCCATCCAGCCGGTCTCTTTGAAGACGAACCACAGGTTTCCCAACCATAGGATCAGATTGATGAAACCAAAAGCCTGGATGGGGACCAATGTTCATCGTTAGCGTGAATAATCTCACAGTGATTCTTTATGCAGCTCAGAATCGGGAACCCACCACAGAGGTGTTGAGCCCGGAGACTTTGGGGTCGTAGACCTCTTTGCAGAGGTTTTCCCGATCGTCGCAGGCCCGGATGAGAGTGATCACTCTTTCTGGATCGGTGGCTGTCTTCACGTCTGACAGGCCTTTAGCCCAAGCACATGATGAGACCAGCCACATAAAGGCAAACACTGCCGTCACAACAAAGTCCTAGAACCAGAAACACAATCAAATCCATTTTTGAAACCAACGACATCATGATATCAGGAAAGCATGTCACTGCAATTCCATCACTAAATCAATCCCACCAGGATTTTGTAATTTGTTTGCTAAATCAATTACTTTGTTTGGCTACTTTAGGAATGTTTACAAAAATTTTTCTTCATTAAATGGTTTCTGAAATTTACATATTGAAGAAAAGGTATGAGAATAAAGCAACAATCAGACAAATTGGACACGCAAATATTTTTATTCTTTAGGTTATTTTAACACCTGCTAGTCTGATTGGGGACTAAAGTTGCAACATTTGTTACATTTTCATCCGCTGTGGTTCGATTCACACCGCACTGTGTCACATGAAACAAACTAATTGAAAAACCTGTTCCCCTCCTCGCCTGTGGTGGCGCTGCAGCAGAAACTACTGAAGGAAATGACACAAAAACCTCTGAAGACGACATGAGCAAAACTTCCTTCTTCACAAAATATAAACAAAAATGAACAACAGATTTTGGTGGTTGTAGGATTTCTGTTATGACGTTGGTAAACGACTGTGACCCATTTCTCCAGCCAGCGCTAGACTCTCATGTTTGTTTTGGTTCTATTTACCCAGAATGCCCTGCACTAAAGTGCGCTTCCTGCTTTTTGGAGCAGTTTCTGGTCCGCTTGGCGTTCACTTATGTATTCAGAACGTGCCAGAGTTCACTTCAACCAAACCAGATTTAGTTTTTTTGGTCTGATTCAGTGTTCGATTGCGCGTTCACACATTCCTAAACGAACCAGACTTTCTATAAAAACGCACCAGAGTTTGATTAAAGCGGACTAAACACGGCTTACAGAATCTGAGTAGCTTGATTTGGGTTTCTTGATGCATCGATCATGAATTGTAACTTAACATCAAGTAAGGTTGACCCAGCAGAATAGCAGAAGTAAGAAATACTGCCACCTGCAGGTGGGAGTTAGCATCACTCTCACCTGATGATTTTGGCCATTTTTGTGGAAGATTTGCAATAAACCCACAGCTATGATTTAGTCTGAAAAACTGCGTTGATCTGTTGATTTTGTGTGAAATTCTGCAATAATAAAATCCCGAAAACTAGAGGAACTGCTAAATGTCGTAATGTAAATATTGATAAAAATTAACCCAAGTTTTAATTACTCTTTTCTATTCAAGGTGCTTAAGAAGAAGCACCTTTTTCTGATGCTAATGGCTTCTTTTGGATGACATTTTTTCTATTGCCAAGGTGGTAGAAACAGAAATAAACAATAATCATTTTTACATTCTATGTAAGTTTTAACACTTAATATTAAAATATATGTTATTTTGCATGCAAAATATTCAAATTTTGTATGCATGGCTCCTAAAATACAAAATGTAAACCTACCAAGCAGCTGTATGAAATTATAATATTGCTATTTGATATTTTGTGCAGATCAAGCTGAAAAATGTAAATAAAAGAACTCACAATCCGGGCCCCCTTGTTGTTTTCGCGGTATTTCTCCAGAACGAAACAGTAGGCGGCGAGGGCTGCCATGGAGTAGAGGAAGGAGAAAACGGCGATGGTTACGAAGAACTCGGCTGAAGAAGAGTAGTCTCCGACCAGGAACTGGCGGTCCGGTTTCCCTCCCTCACAGGTGGGGGCGTCGAAGTAAACCTGATGGAGCCTGAAAACAACAACGCAAAAAAAACAACACAAAAAGACAAGATGAAGAGAGAGAAGAGATTACATAAGCAGATAAAACAATACTTCAAGAGAACATGTAAATCAAATCAAATGAATAAATTATAAATTATTTTAACGACGTTTGCCGTACCTGAACGGATATTCAAATTCTACTTCTATTCCCAGGTTACTATATGATCGGTTTTTACACTCCACACTCATCTTGAACATGCCAGAGTAGCTCCCACATGTCGAGAAGGCGAAGATCGCGAAGATCTGGGAAAAATAAAAAATAAAAAACAGAAAAGCACAAGAAGAATTAGTTTGTTTTTCCGGACAATCTTTCAGGCTTCGCCCACAAACTGGAAAAAGAAACGCACTGGACTTTATTTCCCAGCGTGATGAGCAAGTTTGGCGACTTTGGTGAAGCCATATTCTTCCTCATGTAAGGCAATAAACCTCTTACTCGACCAACTTGTTTACTTCTGTTACTTATATTTTTAACACCTTGCAAAAGCATTAAAGATTCTTAACATTTTCCACATTTTTTCATGTTAAAACCACAAACTTCAAAGTGTTTCATTGGGATTTGAAGACATAGACCAACAAATAGTAATGCACAGCAATAATGGCCCAGATCTAAATAAAAATGAGAATCTGTGACAAAACTAGGAAATAAATGTTCACAGAGACTTTCTTTTCAATGTGACTGAACTTCAACTACTTTGCAAAATGTAGGCAAGTATTTCAGTTTCTGGTCGTGTGACGCTGTAAGAAATTTAAGCCAAAAGACTCGCAGCTGTAGATTCAGCAATTGTTGCTTCAACAATGTGTAGGATGTTGACTTTTAAAACATTTATTTGTGTTAAAAAAACTATTTTAATTGGATTTAACATTTATGTCCTATTTTCAAAATACATTGAATTTTCTGACTTACATGACAAAAGGAATGCACTGCAAAAACAAAATCATACCAACTATTTTTGGTCTTTAGCCTTTTAGTGCAGATATATTAGAGAATTTGATATAAAACAAAAATAATTTACAGTAACGTTTCAGCAAGATTTGGCAGCTTGTTTTTACTCAATAACTATTTAACTTTGATGAAAAAGTACCAGTTCTACTGGCAGATTATTTCATTTGTAACATGAGAAAACGGCCTTGCTATAAATGAAATAATCTGCCATAGAAACTAGTACTTTTTCATCAATATCAAAGAATTATTTACTTTTAAAAAAACTCATATTTCTTTCTGAAACGTTACTTGCAAGTTAGTTTTGTCTTATTTCAACTGTATGAAGATATTTGCACAAGAAACCAGACAAAAGATGCTTGACGTAAGTTCAAGAGGGTGTGAATACCTTTGCAGAACACATACTTATACACTGCAAAAACAATTTTTTACCAATTGTTCTTGGCCTAGCTTTTGGTGAAAATACCTTAGTAAACTTGAAATAAGGCAAAACTAACTTACAAGTAACTTTTTATCAGACTATAACTTGTTTTAAGTCAGTACTTCCTTAATATTGACGAAAAAGTTCCAGTTCCACAGGCAGATTATGTAACACTTACATTGGAAAAATGTCTTGTTATATGCAAAACTAGAACTTTGGAAAATCAATATTAAGGAATTATTGACTTCAAACAAGCTCATATATGTTTTCTCTTATTATAACATTAATAATTGTTGCTGTGTGCAATGCTTTTGGTTCCTGCCTGCAGCATCCTCCAGTCCCTCTGAGCTGCTAATAAATTCACACCAAGTGTAAATCAATGCACCGTTGTTAACAGCCAACACAGCACAGACTGTCCCTGTTGCCATGGTTATTGGTGAACATTTTAATTTCTGCATAGCTGTTGTTTTGTTGTTTAATTCCCTGGTTATGTTCCTCCTGAAAGCTGTCCGTTGCTACAGAACCATCAGTCCCGTCCAATAAGCGGTACCAACAGACGCACACTCTCTCACCTACAGCAGATTAGAGGAGCCAGACTATTTTTACCACACCCTCCCGGTTCTGCAGGCCAGATCCGATTGGAGGGACAATCCAGCTATTAATCTGGCTGAGGTGGTTCTCCATCTGTCACCAGATACTCAGCTACAAGCTAGGAAAACACCCTCAATATCCGCGCAGCGTCTCTGAGCTAACACGCTACACGTCACTTCCTTCTTATCGCCATGGTAACGTCTGTTTTCCACAGGCGTCAATAAACGGCGAAAACAATATTATCGGTAATCTTTTAGCTCATATGACTAGTTCGTTTGTTTTCTCAACTTTTAGGTTTTTGGACGATGTTCAGTTTGGTAACATCGGGACTTTTTTCACCAATGCGATCCGTCGGTTTGAATAGCTCGAAGTCAGCTCACCCGAGGCCGCCATCTTGTTTTGACGAACGTTTTTTACAGCTTCCGTTTATTTGGAATTTTTATATTAATCAGAACAAACAGAGATTTATAATTTGAAAAGCTATAAACCTGAGCTATAAAATCGGTTAGAAAAAAACTCAGAAAATTTTACATTAATCAGAATTTTTCCAGAAAAAACAAGGAAACTTCTGATCTTGAAAAGCCAACAATTGGCTTGAAAAAATCAGAAATGTCAAGATTAATCTCAGACATTGAGTAGAAAATACTTGGACATTTCTGAAGTTCAAAAGTTGAACATTTTTTACTTTTTAAAAATGTTTTGAGTTTGAATTTTTATGTTTTTGCACCAAGCAGAACATAAATCCTAAATTCATAATTGAATGTATTCTAATGTTTTATCCCTGTTACAATGATGGAAACAGGACATTTATCCTGTTTTTACATTTAAAAAACTGAATTTCACACTTTGAGTAAAATATTAGTATCAATCTTATATGTAAATTGGTGATAAAGACTGTTTTTAATGTTTTGGTTTTTCTTACCAACATGCAGATGAAGAATAGGGTGAAATATGGCTGCAGCGGTGGTTTAATTCAATATTTACAGCAGCAGTCTGCTTGTAGAAAGTTATTCTAAAAATAAAAATTACACCTCTCAGTCGGTTTAATGTATCAATTTCATCAAACCTGGAGTATTTACAACCCAGGTTTCAGTTTTCGCAGATATCATATTTCATTATTTCATCAACAGATCAGAGAATATTACAAACAAGAAGCTGCATTATGGGGTTTGTTTGCTAACTTCTTTTTTTCTAATTTCTTTACAAAAATATACAAACTTCTCAAACCTTGTTTTTATTTTTTCTACATTTGTCACATTATAATTACAAACTTTAATATATTTCTGGGTGGTCTTGGTAGATTTACACAAAGTACTGGATTTCTAAGGATTTAAATATGAGATTAATATTACCACAATAAAATAAGAATTTATAGAGATTTTGGCCACGGATGCTGAAAACCAACAATTTTGCTGTAAGCCCACCATTTATTTTCCTTTTGATAAGAATCCTGGCTTGTTATTAGAAACTGTTTAATTCCTGAAATTACATCCCACTCAAAAGTCATCATGTTACATAATAACTAAAAAAAAAAAAAAAGAAAGAAAATAAAATGATAGTGAAAACATTCTTCAATTTTTGCTTCCAAATCTTAACAGTTTAAAACAAATGCACTGTACTTGCAGATATCCAAATGTGGATGCAGGTAGGTTTTTAAAAACAAATGCAGATGTTTGCAAGAAACAAAGTCAGCATTCTGTATTTCTGTACTTGCATGTTAACACATGCAGGACTGTGTTTCTGAACTCTGCAGACAATTAGAGGAGGACTAGAGCCATGGCAGTACATCACAGATAAAATATATAGTATAAAGAAATCTGTTTTCCATGTTTTCTGTCTCTCTTTTGGTTAAAGAAATACAAGTCATTGTTTCAATATTCCTTGGTTAGAATATTTGGTAAGAGTTTGTGCAAAAACAAACTTCTACCAAATATTTTTCGTCTAGTTTCTAGTGCTAATATCTTCGAAATAAGACAAAATTAACTTGCAAGTAACTTTTCAGCATAAAATGTGAGTATTCTTGAATATCTATAGAAAGTACCAGTTCCACTGGAAGATTGTTTTACTTATAACAAAACAGTAAAATAATCTGCCATCAGAACTAGTACTTTTTTTGAGGGATTATTTACTTAAACAGCTACTACATCTTACTGAGAAGTTACTTGTAAGTCAGTTTTTCCTTTTAGATAATACTTGGTAAGATTTTGTATTTTTGCAGCGACTCACCATAAAAACTCATTATTTCATTGTCCAAACCAAATATAGACCAGCCAGTCCTGCTAAATCTGGAGCTACAAGAACAGAAACTGGATGTAAATGGGAGGCTCCATAGTGTTACAGCAGAGCACCATCAATCCTCCGTCTGTGTGGTGGTTCAGTAAGTATTGGGCGGTCAAAGTAACGATGCCACACAGCGAGTGCCATGGTAACGCAGGAAGCAAGCTGGTTTCTGCTCCTCCTGCTTTGCTAGAGGGTTGCCATCTCCTCTGTGCTGAGAAGATGAAAAGTATTTCACTCTCTGACACAAACTGTCGGCTACTGCTGTTCCCACAGAGTGTGAATTCCTCTCAGTCGCAGTAAAAGGGACACAAACATGGACAGTTTTAAAAAGAAGCCATTAAAGGCTGAGGTGTTTATGGTTTTAGGTGGCCCTGTCCATTTTGATATATTATTTAGAAAGAGAAAAGCAATCCTTGACTTAAAAGGAGAACAAAACAATGAAGATATTTTAAACGGTGATAAAAAAAAAATACTTAAACTTGCAATTATTTTGGTTTTAATCCATGTTTTGTCTTGAGGCTCTGCGTATTGGTTTAATCAACCCAAAGCATGTCGTTCCTAACCAATAGGAACAACAACAATGCAAAACGTAGTACTTGGTTTTATGTCTAGTTTCTAGCGCCATCTTTGTTTCTGCATCAACAGCTCCTATTAAGTACGACCAGTGGCGCCCTCTGCTGGACGGCGACCAAACTACAACACTAAAACAAGGCTTAAGCCAGAGGAACTCATTTTTGTTTTGGGCCAAATCCAGATCATGAATGCTCTTATAGGGCCGGTTGTTCCAGAATGTATTGATAAAACCTGTTCACAAATTGTTAAAATACCAATAAGTCCTCAAAATTAAATATTATTATTTAACATCTTTTCAGTTCAGGATTTTATGATTCTTTTTGTGATTTTTTGCAATAAAAATCAAAGTGTTTGTGGTACTAATTTGGAAATATTTCCACTTATTTATGACGGTATTAGCACAAAAAAGTGTGGGGATTTGTTGATGGAAATTTATGATAATTCTCAGTAAACTGGAGGGACTGATTGATATAATTTGGTAGTAAATAGATAAAAACTGCATTGATTTGATTGATAACGTAACATTTAATCACACTTAGTGTTTAGTCTAGAATCTAGAGGGCCAGATTGGGCCTTTAGTTTGACACATGTGGCTTAAGAGGATGCTTTTTTGGAAGTAATTTTAATGTAATAAACAATTAAATGACAATTAATAACAAGTAGATCAATTGTTGCCTGCAAAACCTCTGACTTCATAAGGGATTTTATTTGTTATTTCATGGATTCTCCTTGTTGACTTAATTCCTATGAAAAAAGCAGGTGTGCCACTAAACAAATAAATCACCTCACACTTTTTTTATTCCATCCGTTATATCCATTAAAACATTTTTATATAAGATATTTTGCACTTCATATAGGAGATAAACAGAAAACAAGCCCTGGAGTAATAACCAAATGAAGCATCTGTACAGAAAACACCTAATGAGCTGCAACAAAATAAACACCTTTTACTACACATTACGGATTAACCCAGAGTGAATCAGGCTGTTACTTTCTGTTCTCGGCCTTTTAATGTTTGCTGAGAATGAGTCAGAGCGTAAATTTAAATTCAGACCAAACCCAACGCAGCAGAGTGTTGCTGCAGCAGGAGAGGAGGGAAAAAAGGGCGTTTTTGGCTAAATATGAGCTGCGTTTGGTAACTCACTGCCTTCTGACAACCAACACACCTTTCACAGGTTTCACCCTTTATCATAATAGACACAAACAGAGGAAAGTACAGAAGGTCAAAGGTGACGCACTATCATACGCTACCAAAACACAAAATCTTATCAAGCATTTTTGTTTAGTTTCTACTTCAAATATCTGAGTTCATTTGAAATAAGACAACTAACATACAAGTAACTTTTCTTCAGGATATAGGAGCTTGTTTTAAGTAAATATTTCCTTAATATTAAAGAAAAAGCACCAGTTCCACTGGTGGATTATTTAATTTATAACATGGAAAAAATGTTTTGTTATTTGTGAAATAATCTGTCAGTAGAACTATAACTTTATCAAAACAGTATCTAATCAGGATATTATTGAAAAGATAAAAACAACAGATATCTTAAGAAAAAAATCTTTTCGTTTTTAATTTAAAATACAAAATGTGGACCTTGAATGCTCTCAGGTATTTCCTTCAACATCTACAACAACCCTTTGAATTAATATGAGTTACAACCGCATCTAATTTTCCTTTGGGGTCAATAAAGTATTTTTGAATTTGAATTTTGAAGTGAACTTGACAATTTTGGGCCTAATGGAGAAATGCAAAAACACAAAATCTTACCAAGTATTTTTGTTCTAGTTTCTTAGTAGAACACTTAAAGTCTTAGTACACTTAAAATAAGACAAACTAACTGAAAAGTAACTTTTCCACAAGATATAGAGGATTGTTTTAAGTAAATAACTCTTAAAATTGTTGAAAAAGTGTTAGTTCTATTGGAAGATAAATTAACTTATAACATGGGAATAATGTCTAGTTATGAGTTAAATAATCTGCTAATCGGTCTAGTAATTTAAAAAAAAATCAATATTAAGAAATTATTGGACTTAAGCAAGCTTCTATATCTTACTAACAAATTACTTATAAGTTAGTTTTTTCTTATTTCTCGTGAACTAAGATATTTGTATCAGAAACCAGAACAAAAATACTTGGTAAGCTGCACAGATCTACTCCTTCCTGCTCTGCTTTCACTGGATTCAGTTCAAGAATCTGGATAAATATTACCCAGGTTTGGCTCCTCTCCCTGCTCCTAAAAAAATAAATAAATAAATGAATAAATAAATCCTTGTCTTGCTTATGATACATGCCCATAATAATGCAGGAAGAGCAGTAGCTCTGGCAGCCCTTCCTCCAGCCTGACGCTGAGGCACGCAGACCCTCTCTGACAGATGATTCATGCATCGCCCTGGCCTCCAGAGCGAGGAAGCTGATTGGTTGGTTGGCTCGCGGTGACCCAGGGAGACAGTGATGAGGTGCTGGCACACTCACACAGCTCCAGGGAAGGACTACAGAGTCATGCAGCACACTCATGCCTCTGACTGCTGTGCTGCAAATCTACAGAGGCTGTAACAGCGCGGAGCTGTGTCAACACCGTAATGTTTTCATCTGTGTTATGGATCCTCTCAGGCTTGGGCTCCTACTTCCTCCAAAATCATCAAAATACTGTAAAGGTGACCTGCTATGCTTCCTTGAACAGGTTAGGATAGATCTATAGGCGATACAAAACATGTTCATTACAGTTTCCTGCTGAAAATCATCGTCAGATAATGAGATTTTAATCTGTTTGAGTTGTTTTAGGGGCTCTGTCTCTTTAAATCCAAATAAGCTGCTGCTGGCCACGCCCCCTAACTCAACATGGGAAAATGGCTGCAAACAGATGCACAATTACATAACCATACATGTTTGAAAAGCAAAAGTGAAACCTCCTGCACAACCAAGAATGCAGCAAATACACAAAATCTTACCAAGTAATTTTGGTTTAGTTTTTAGTGGAAATATCTTAGTTCTTTAAATAAAACAAACTAACCTTAAAGTAGCTTTTCAGCAAGATACAGAGGCTTGTTTTAAGTAAATATTTCATTAATGTAGTTGTTCTTTTGTCAGATAGATTAACTTATAACATGGGAAAAATGTATTCTTATCAGCGAAATAATCGGCCAATAGAAGAATAACTCTTTTTTTAATCAATATTAAGGAATTATTAACTTAAAACAAGCTCCTATATCTTTCTGAAAAGTTACTTGTAAGTTAGTTTGTTTTATGTGAAGTTTACTAAGATATCTGCACTAAAAACTAAGCCAAAATTCCAGCAGCCATTGTACATCGCATACAGCAGTAAAACCAGCTGAACAAACGTGTTGGAGCTCAGCTTCGGTTGCTAGGTAACGGCGCAGCACCCATCGAATGAGACTCAACAATCGGGAGGTTTTTGAATTTCCAGGCACCAAATATCATCTGGGTGATTTTTTAAGTACTTTGGATGTTTTTAGACGCAGCTGAGACCCAAATGGACGTACAAAAACATAGAAAATGTGAATTTTACATAATCGGTTCCCTTTAAGTAACAGAAAGTTTTTAAAACAGTTCATTTTCCACATATCACAAAAATGTTAACCTATTGCCAAAAAACAGTTGGGTTATGTTTTTTTTTTTACTGTTTGGACTGTTTTTAGAGGCAGTAGAAACTCAAATGGAAGAATAAAAACATGCAAAATGTGAATTTTATATGACAGGTCACCTTTAAATTGCAGCTCATACTGAACAAACTCAAGGTGACCTTCTTAGTTTATTAACTTATTCCTAAAAACAAATTGACATTAGAGTGGGTGACGTGTTCAAGCAGCTGTGGAGGTAAATGTGGGTGGGATAAACGTCTCTCCTCCTTCCTAAACTCTCCCAGCAGAAACTAAACTGGAGCAACTCCAAAGTCAACCCTGCAGCATCGTCTCTGCTGCTGATGGAGGACAAACACTTTGGTTGACATTATGTTATATAACAGACAATAACCACTTACCTAAACTAAAGAAGCTGTTCTTTATGTTTATTTTATATTTATTTTTTATGTATTTTGAACTCTGAATAATTTAATCAACAGAATTCAGTTTCCTTTTGGGATCAATAAAATATTTTTGAATTTGAATGTTTTTGCTGTCAGTAATGCAAGACTGCAATTTCTTAATTACAATGTTGATGTTAAGCTATTTAGTAGTCAATTATTCTATGTTATTCTGATGATTAATTGAATAAAAATAGGTCGTAATACATTTCTTTTTAGCAAAATTTAGTTCAATTTCTTAAATATTTGTTTCAATCTTTAATTAGTTACTTTTTAATCCACTGTTATTGCTTGTTTTTTTATTTATTTATTATCTTTGCACCCCTTTGATATCTCAAGATATAGAAGGCATTATAAATAAAATATATTATTATTATTATTTTTCTATTTTTAACTGTCACATTTTGAAGATTTTTCATTTAATCATTTTATACCATATTAGACATAAATAAAAGCTACAAATGAACAACAAATGCAACAGGAAGTATGCTTTTATAAGAAAATAAAAAAATAAGGTCAATATGTTGATTAATTTTGGATTAATTGATTAATAATTGGATAGCAAATTTGAACCACGTGAAGCTAAAACTTAGGTTCTTTTAAAACACAAAATATATATTTTTGTATAGTTTTGGCCTAATTGCTTATTTGTATTCTTTTATTAAGTTGGTAAAATGTATTTAAACATCTGTTCAAGGCAGCAGATAAAAAATGTTGAAGTGTCTTTGGAGGAGGATTAAAGTGTGATTTTATCCCTCGGTGGAACCGGATTGTGTTAGTATAACAGTGACACACATTCCTGCTGGAGTCTTCTGCAGAAAAACATCAAAACACGACAGACTCGTCACAAACCGATCGGAGCAAAAGAGAAAAAGGAAAAACCCCAGAAAGTGAAGGTTCAAACGCAGTGCAGAGCCATTAACTCTCTACACATTTCACGTCTGTCGTTCGGCTCGAGGCGTCGCGCAGATTCTTCATCTATGTTACAAACCGCTCTATAAATAGTAAAGATGCGCCAGGAAATGGGATGGTGACCTGAATCTGTACAGCTGACCTTTCCTCATCTGTTCTTCAGCTCACTACCAATTAACACTCTTCAGTGTAAACGTTGTTAATGAGCTAAGACTCATGGTTGACTACTTTTTAGTCTCAATGAGGCGGTTAAGATGTTGGCTGTTCTTCAGGGATATTTATTAAACTTTAACAAAGTTGTTTTGTTTTATTCTTTTGACGAGTTTAATTCTGTCTAGATTAAAACATGTTTGGAAAATCTTCTAAACATACAGTGAACAGGCACATAGAAACAGTAATTGTGCTAATTTATATTTTTAGTTGCTGAGAATAGTTTAAAAAAATCAAATCTGTGGTCATTTTGTTTTTGAAATTGTTAATAAAATCCACTTTAACTGAGGGGCTGTGTAACACAGACTGCAATCACAAAACAGATCTTATCATTTTCAGGTGCCTAAATTAATTGGTTAAAATCTATTTCAAAATATTTACTTGATGTAGCAAAAAATGTCTAAACCAAGGGTGCTCAAAGTAGGGGCTAGGGGCCATTTGCGGTCCCTGGATGGATTTTGCGCGGCCCTGTCCAACTACAAAAAGTAAATAAATTAGGAAAACACTACAAGAATTAAATCAATTAAAATCTACTTACAAAAATGTTTGATGCAACACAAAGTCATAATCTATTTTAAGCTTTCTAGTTTCTTTCTGTTGTGATTTTTACTCTAATCTGCTTTTTGCTGTAAAACTTAAGTATTTTTAAATGAAGACTGACCCATATTTATTTTGTTGTGACCAAACATGATTTTGTTACAGTTTTTTAAATAAAAACATCTTGACCAAGTTTTGTTTCATTTAGAAGATTAAGTCCCCAACAGGACCAAGCTACCAGAATAAAACAAAACAAAAATCAGACATGGAAAAACTATTTCTATATTATTTTTTACAGTTGTTACACAAATAGCAGGCAGATGTCAAACTTTTTAACTTGTTTACTGTAAATAATAAATTCTAGTTCAGAATCATAATTCCTTTTATTGTTATTGTGCAAGAAAAAAAGCACAACAAAATCTAAAAAATAGCAAATCTGAAAGGGAAGACAAAAAACAAATATAATATTGAATCTCAATAAAGCTAAAAAATATAGTAAAAACACAAAAACAACAGGAATGTTTAGGAAAAAAAAAAGTTTTATTCATTTTTAGTTTACTAATCCTTTAAAGTTAAAATCAACAGCCATTAAAACACCAGTATGATGCAAGATAATTACAAATTATGTTAGAAATGATAAAGAATCTGGTGTTGGCGTGTTGGTATGGGGGGGTGAGAGGTGAAAATCTGCTTGCAGGGCCCCATAAAAGCTTTGTCCGGCCTTGTGACAAACATCCAACCGTCTGTTTATGATCTCTGCTAAATGAATGAGGAAGAAAACTTACCCACTGTAGTACTTTTATAAATCCCAGTGGTTGCTTGACTACTGTGAACTGCCCTTGGGCCACCAGCTGTCAACATAGCAAACAACAATAAGATGCAGCAGATTCTTTACAATATTTTTAAGAGCAAAGTTATAATGAAGTCGCTTTTCTAGAATAGTGAAAAACACATTAGCTGTTACATCTTTGTGAGGTTATGAAATGCTGCGTGAGTGGAGTGGAGAAAGAACTGCTGCCAGTATTACAATTAGACAAAGCTGATTAACTGTTTCTCTCCTGCAGCATCCTACCCAGCGGCAGCCATTTTATTTATCTTTTATACTTATTTATGAAGGGAAATAGTCTTAAATGTGGCGCAAGGAGAGGGTATTTGTGCGCAGGTGGATGCGACGCCGCAGTGAGAAGGTGTGCATCAGTAAATGGCCGCACATCGAGCAGCTCTCTCTCTCTCTCTCTCTCTTTTCTGAGGCTGTTTTGTTTTCTAGTCATCCTAATGAAACAGGTGACAAAATCCGCTCTCAGATCAGCCTGACAGCTCGATGAGCGCCTGGTTTTCCAGAGCAAACATGAAGGGCTTTATTTAAACCACTCGGCTGTTTAGAGAGCTGCGGGAGACCTTCCTCCTCCTCTTCCTCCTCCTCCTCCTCCTCTATATGTTGGGCCTGTGTACTGCCCAGAAAATTAATCACATTCCGCTTTTGTTATCTTAGCAACAGCGGCCTAATTGAAACAGGAGCAATCTGAATCAATTATCCGAGTCTCTCTAGAGAGATCGGTCAGTATCATCTCCTTCCTGAGCTAAATGTCCCTGCTGCGGCTCTCTGGACATCCTGCACAAGCGGGCCGCTCAGTCTGCAGCATCACTAGCTGAAAAAAAATAATCCAACGAACAATGTCTACACAAACTGGATTATTATTTATATTATTATTATTATTTATCAATATTGCTGTATAAATATTTAAAATCCAAATGCTTGTCAGGACTGCATCAAAATCTCCAACAAGAACGAAGCAAATCTGAATTAAAATTATTAATATCCCATCCCGCGACGCGCTCTATGCATTAACATTAACTGAAGAGCAAATGTAAACAGGAACAGTAATAGAAATAGGGAGATAATTTCCTACCTGGTTCGCAACATCCATCTTGGCCGCTTACTCGCTGATAAGAGGATCAGAAGGGCGGAGGGAGGGAGGCGGCCCAGCCGGAAGAGCTCGGAAGGGGGCAGACGCTCCGGAGGAACAGCCGGGCTGCATCACGAGCTGGGATTTACGAAGCAAGAGGAAGAGTTGACGCCGCATTGGCCTCGCCGTAGACGCCATACGTCAGCACGTTCGCCATGTTGTGAGTGGCATGTTCTCAATTCCGACCTGTCAATTCTGGTATATTCAGAGCTGAGTAGTAACTAGTTACATTTACTTGAAAAAAATGTACTTATAGCTGTATGTTTACTACTATGCTGTAATTTTATTATGAAGTATTGCTAACTTACTCAGGGATGAAAAATAGTTTTGCATTCTTGCCAGCATTTTGACTACACCTGTTTACTTTCACCCCTGCTCTTTCTGGAGTTACATTTCTGGATTTTCTAGCCACTGAATGAAAAACAAACATGTTTTAACCAATAATTCACCGGACAAACCGATTGGTTCTTCTTAAAGTTTCATAAGCTCAATATTGAAAGAAACTGATATGAATTTTTTTGACCTTGATTTTGCTATTTTTTTGTAACTTCTTGTCATTTTCATCCTTAAAATACCAAACTTTCCACTTAATTATATATTTTGGTCTGTCTGATTATGAAATATTTAAATATTAAATGATTGATAATTTGATAGTTACTCGAGTAGACTTTTCACCTAATACTTTTTTACTCTTAGTGGAGTAATTACTTAGATACGTTTTACTTTTACTTGAGTAAATTTATTGAGAATGTGTTACTCTTTTTAATGTATAATCCCTAGGAAACCCATTGAGCAAGATCACTCATTTAAATCAGGGTCCAAGTTTAAGTAGAGCACAAAAAACCCCTGAAGGTTTTATATTGGTATAATTTTGCTTATTATTTTCATTACTTGTTAACTCACATATTTTATTTTTATTTTCATTCATATTTTTTTAAATATATATTTAGATCTAAAACCATTTGAAGAGAATTGTCAAAACATGCCACTCATAATATGGCGTCCTCGTTGGCGTAAGGTCCAGACGCATGAGGCTTCATGCGTCTATGCCACCAAGCGTATTGACGTCAGAAGGAGTAGAAAGGAGCGGCACCGTCTGTCCAATCAGAGCGCAGCTTTGTTCCACGGGAGAGCAGATTGCCTGGAGGGGATTGGGACGAAGAAAGGAGCGCATGGAGACTGTTCCTGGCCAAGTTCAAGCTTAAACAGACACAAGAGCAGCGTAGAGCGGAAATGAGAAAATAAAAAGAAGTCTAGTGAGACATTATGATGCAGCAAGGTCACCTGACATGAGCTGTGCAAGTAAAAACAAAAGATGTTGGCAAAATTTACCTTAAATTGAAGATAGTTCAGTAAAACCAGCCTAGAAAAAACAGATCTTACGATGAACTGACTCTACCTTCTTCAGGACTATTTCCACAGAATTACATTTGTTTACATCTAGATAGGTTTTCAACAAAAAGAGAAGCAAGAAAATGGAAATTACAATTTTAAAAAAGTGAATTATTTATTTTTTAAAAATACATAAAACTCAATTCAATAAAGTTAATAAGGAGGCTAAGTAAATCAAATTAATTTTCATTCAATAACAAATTGTTATAATCTAGGATCTGTTCAATGTTTTGCAAAAAAAAAAACAACATAAATAAACCAGATATTTACATGTAATATTTAAAAAGACAACAATTTTTTCTTACTGTCTGACAATAATTCTGACTAAACTTTGCATTTTAAATGTCTGTGAGAATTACCAAAAATATTTTTCCTTGCTAAAAGCCAGAGAAAAATCTTTTAACTTTATAAAAAAATTACTACACCTTTTAAAAATGTGGGTAAAGTCCAGGTGATGACGTTATGACTTTACAAGCCTCTGATTGGGTCTGAAGAAAATCAAACAAAACACAACTTTCATGTGTGGCATCACAAGAAAAGTAAAGAAAAAATATAAATAATTTATCTGTTGTAATGTGGCACTTTGAGTCGTTTACATGACTAGAAAATCGTGATATAAACTCAGCTTCTTTAAAGTTCTTGGTTTTTCGTGGGTATTTCCACCTTGCAAATTATAAGGAAATGACAGAAATGTAAAATGCGGCCGTATGAGTGCAACAATATTCTGCTGCAGACATATGCAGCCTATTGTTTGGCATGCTTCATCTCTTTGAAGGGGGAAGTGAAACCCAGCTGTCGTCCATCTGCCAGTCTATTAATCACTGATTGCATAATTCACTGGTTATATTTCACTGGTTCCTCCTACCAGGTGGAGGAATCCTCACACTAGTCAAAGAGAAAAAAAAATAAATGAATGACAAGTTGTTTGAGAAAACATATTTTATTTGCTCATAATGTAAAGCGACCCAGATTAACACTCACAATAATCAAGAAATACACCGCAGACTTTTTTTTAACAGAAGTTTCAATGCTGCATCTTAGAGGATATTCAGTTTAATTTAATGTAGTTTCTCTAAAACAGATAATGTATAGAGATAGTATCTGAATTTAAAAATGATTTTTTTTAAATCCTCTGTTATAATGACTTAAACGCAAAAGTTTGACTTTATATTGCACTGTTGTGTAAATATAAAAACTTCCTGAGCCTCATCTGTGTGCATGTTTTGGCATTCGCAAACAAAAGTATTTCATACCCAACAGGATGTTTAAAAACTACAAAAACCACCTCTCACACGATATTTGCTTTAAATAACTGACATATAAAATATTGGCTCAAGACTTCATGTTCTTACTGTTTTGCTTTTTGTTTTTGGCTTTGCTGATCTCAGTAAGAAATCACGCAGTTCATTTCGTCGGCTAGTTCGTCCTCGAAGCGGGACAGGTGACTGGCTCCCCGCACTATCAGGTCAGCAGCCGCGCTCTCCATTTCGTCCAGGCTCATGTGACACGCTTCGGCAATCTCCCGCTTGGCAAAGCTCACAAACTTTGGATCCCTGGCGTACATGCCGAGGCCCTCGGAGATCAAGATCTGTTGTTGGGAGAGTCGGAGGAGTTAATATGTTGTCAACTTGCTCATGTAGTGGTTATAAAACTATTTCAGATAAATAAAAAAGTTAAAAAAATGTACCGATTCGACCAGACTGTCTGCGCTGCCTTTATCTATGATGGCCTGGTTGGCCGAAGGCGGCATCCTGACGCTGGTGAAGGTTCTGGTCTGACCCGGGTACCAGCCCGGTCGTTTCCCTGCAGGGAGACTGGCAGACCCGTCGCCCCAGAGCGGCTGACTGGAGCCGCTTTCTTCGTCCACCAGGATCATGGGCGTGTAGATGAGCTTTCCGCGACGCCCGGCGGGGGCGATTATTCCTGGACGGGGCGTGGCTCCGGCTGCTGCCGCGTTGGCCCAGGAGGCGGACAACATGGAGGACACGCTGCTGGGCCGGGAGTCCAGGCTCTGCTGGTTCTGACAGAAAGCAGCAGTCGGTGAAGACTAACTGGAGGAAGACGAGACAACATGCGGTCTGTTTTTCGTGACTCTCACCTGCAGGCAGGATCTGGATGGAGATGTGTTCCCACGGTAGTTTCCAGGGACGGGCAGGTCGTCAACGCTGGTCTGAGGCTTTAGACACTGGAAGTTAAACGCAGGCTTCCGACCTAAAGCAATGACAAAGAATAAATGTCTCCAGCTTTAGTAACTGTTTGTTATTAAAACCGACTCCACTCTCAGAGACCGTCTGTTGGCATCGCTAATGTGAAAGAAATTGTTCTGGATTAAAAAATGTTTTTCTTTATTTCTTTCAAAATAAGAAAACAAACATTTTATTACATAAAATAGCAAAGGATGCAATTTTTCTTTAAATAAATAATAATGTGTAAAATGTAAGACATAAAAAAAGGGAGCAGGATTATTTAAATTAAACTATGCTATGCTATGGTAAGCTAAACCAAACTAAACATAACTAAGCTAAGATAAATTACACTGAATAAAACCAAGCCAAGCATAGCCAAGCCAAGCCAAGCTCAGCTAAGCTAAGCTAATTATATTAAACATGTCAATAACGCTAGTTTTAATAAATAAAATTGTTCTTGACCTTTTGGTATGGCAGGAAGTAATCGTCTCCTGACAAACTGGGCTCCACTATTCTCATTTCCGTTGTAGCCGTTCCCATCATAACCAGTGTTCCCATTGTAGCCATTCTCGTTGTAACTAGTGTTCCCATTGTAGCCATTCTCGTTGTAGCTAGCGTTCCCATTGTAGCCGCTGATGGTGCTGCCATTTTCATTGCAGCCGCTCACAATACTTCCGTTCCCGTTGTAGCCGGTGTATCCATTGCTGTTGTATCCGTTTGCGTCGTAGGGAGCGGGGCTGACGGCGGCGCTGCCTCCATTCATGTTGTTTTCACTGTATGCGTTGCTGATGAAGCCGTTGGGGTCATGACCTTCATAGGGAATTTCTCCTATGCTGCTGGCTATGTCCAAACTCTGGCCGTTGTCTCCTGTTTCGGTTGGTACAGGAGAAATTGCCTCTTGATACTCAAACCTGCAAGAATGAAGAGGCAAAGGGGGGAAATATGGCATGTGGTAGTTTGCAAAGTTCTGAAAAATTTAATTTTTTGTTTCAAGCTGACCTATGATGCCTCTTTGAACAGATTAAGGCAGGTTTATAGGCTGTATGAAACACGTTCGTTGCATATTTTGCACAAAATCAATCTTAGATAATCAGATTTCAGTCTTGCCAATTCACCCTACTTTAAGCTCCTTTCAGAATGAGTTGTTTTAGGGCATCCTGTCACTTTAAATCCAAATAAGCTGCTGCTGGCCACGCCCCCAAATCAATGTCTACACTCCCACATGAAAACAGCTGCATACCATACATCTTTGAAAAGCAGAAGTGGCGCCTCCTCCACAACCAACAACAAAGTATTAACTGTTTTCTGAATGCTTAGTCAACAACTAAACACTTGTCTTTTTCAGCAGCAATTCTACAGCGATAAACCAGCTGACCAAATGTGCTGGAGCTCCACTTGGTTGCTAGGTATCGGGCCTGGACTCGGCCGGGGTTGCTAGGTAACAGCACAGTGACTTAACATTCCGTAGGTTTTTTAAACGGGTCATTTTCCAGATACACAAAAGGTCTCATTTAAAAACCTTAAATATTCAGATGAACCTGTATTTCGTACCCGTCTACTGACGGTATGCTTGCCATATACGCCTCACTGCTGTAATACTGCTCAGCTGCTTCACTTTGAGTTGGAACGAGTGCATCGTTGAGGAGAAAGTCTTCTCCTCCGGACATCTCTGGTGGAGGTGGAGGAAGAGGCGACTCGCTGATGGAGAAGAAAGAACAGAAAACACAACAATATGATTAATATGATCTATTATGATTCCAGCATGTGTGGCTGTAACACACGGAGGAGGGCAGAACACCCAACAATTGTACTCAATTAAAAGTAGAAAGTATCCGTCCAAAAAATGACTCAAGAGTAAAACACTATTTGGTAAAGAGACAATTCAAGTCCTGAGGAACTGATCAAAATTACAATAGAAGCAGGATTTCCACAGGCTATGCATTGTTTATTTTAAATCTTTTTTTTTAAACACCAGTAAAAGTAATAGCAAAGATGGGTTTACATGTAACAAAACATCAGTAATTTTCAGCAATTAGCTATTTAAACACATAATGGCTTTTGATTATACATACAAACCTACAGACTAGTTTTATTTTCTCTGTTGTTAATGTTTTACTTCCAAGAATTATTTTCAAATTTTAAATTTTTTTAACAAATAAACACGGTGAAGCAACTGGTGGACTGTCGAACCGAAATGTAAAGTTATGTTGAATTTTCAAACATTAAAATGAAAATAATTCCTATAACTAACGAAATAACAAAGAGAAACTGCTGGTGTGTCTCTGTGTCTGGTGGATGTTTGGTTAAAACATGTTTGTTTTCATTCGGTGGGCAGAGAATCCATAAATTTTAAGTAAGAGTGGAAATACTTCATCATAAAATTACTCAAGTAAAAGCGCAGTAAAATGCTTCTAAAAGTACAATTTCTCCAAAAAGTAACTCAAGCAAAGGTAAGTGGGTAACTAACTGGTTTCGATGGAGTCAGTACCTGATGGGAAGCGGTTCGGACCTTGCGGGCTGCTCTGTAACGACTGTCAGTCCGGCCAGCTCCGATCCCGGCCTCAGGTGTTCCTGCACGGCCTCCACCTGCGTGGTGATCACGTCCCGGTCGGCGACCCGGGGCGCGGGCTCGATGATCACCGCCGTCTGCTGCACCAGCATGTCCAGAGGCGGCATCGGCGTGCTGGCGGGCGTGGGGTTGGCCGACGTCCCCGGCTCGCTGTCGAAGATCTCGTCGCCCGTCATCTCGCCCTCGGTGGCCTCCTCTTCTTCAAGGTCACAGGCCATCGCCAGACGCATCTCTGGAGCCAAGTCCTGCAGCGTCCGCAGCCCTTGCTAAAACACAAAAACGACTTAAATTTTACGGCAAATGATCATAGAATGCAGGCTGTGAAATCTATAATTTCATGATTTTTAGTATCAAAAACTTTAATAAAGAAGATGAAAAATTGTACATTAATTAGACAATGTACCAGATTTTCAGGAGTTATCAGCTGCAGTTCCATTACAAATGTGTGCAAAACTTTCTTGGTTTTTCACTAATGTCAAAAAACAAATTAGCAATTAAAATCACACCTGAATAAGTTATTAAAAAACATCATCCTACCACTTCCTGTCGTCCTTTTCTTCACATTTTCTGCCAGTACACTGCAAAAACACAAACTTTGGTCTAATTTTTAGTGCAAATATCTTAGTAAACTTTAAATAAAACAAACTAACTTGGAAGTAACTTTTAAGCAAGATATAGGAGCTTCTTTTAGCTCAATAATTCCTTAATATTGATTAAAAAGTACTAGTTCAATTGGAAGATTATTTCTTTTATAACAAAACATTTTCCCATGTTATGTTACAATTGAAATCACCTAGTATGTTTTTTATCATTATTAATGAATTATTTAATTAAAAAGTCTCTAAATCCTGCTGAAAATTTACTTTTGTGTTAGTCTTATTTTAAGTGTACTAAGACAGTTGCACTAAAAACTAGACCAAAATTATTTGGTAAGAGTTTGTTTTTGCAGTGCAGTGACATCATGTTGTTGATCACATGACTTGTTTGTTGTGAAAATGTGATTCCACTGCAGTTTTGAGAACGACACTCATACAGTCAAAAACCAAATCATCCAGACACAAAAACATTTTATCGAAAAACTCGAGTTTTTCCGAAATTTACGAGGATGAGAAAAATTTCCAACAAAAAACTCTGAAATTTTGAGTTTAATCTCAGAAATATTTTAGAAAAGACTCAGAAATTTTCGAATATTTTCTAATTTCTTTTTTTTTTATCTTCAATGCTGCATTTCCATTAAACACATTTATTTTTGTAATTTAAATTTTCTCAATGAAAATGCAGCTACTATTGATGAGAAACTAACTTGGAAACAACTAGAAAGACGTTAAAATCGATAAACATTGTTTATGCTATTAATTGTTCCTGTTGGTTTACATTATATTATAGTTTGATTTATCCACTCCTAATAAATCATTTTAGTGTTTGGGGAGATTCATGTCAACTAGATCTCCAAAAGATTCTATTGATACAAAATAAATTTTTAAGCACAAAGAATTTTTCAGATAGACTGCCTTCATCTCTTTTTTTTTTTTTTTTTTTTTAAAACACAAGATTGTGAACTTTTTATTGTTTATATATTTGTATGTATAAGTATGTTCAATTAGCTGCTGATTTGCCAAAAGCTGTTCACAAAGTTTTTACTTATTACATTATTTAGATTTTCTTAACTTTTTTAAAGCTACACAGATTTTAACTGTGAACAATAGTAGAGCTGAATGCAAATCTAATGGAAAAACATATATTTAACGGGCCTTTAGCACCCCCTACCGGTGAGTGGTGTTTTTGCACTCAAGACGTTTATATATTTTTAATATTTTAACATCTGTCATACACATTTTTTAAAAATGAAAATAATAAAAAAAGTAAAAAAATAAAATCAATTATTTGAGTATATTTATACCACAGAGAAACAAATAATAAAGGTACAGCTCTGCTTCTGCAAATTCCTTTAATATGATTGTAAGTGGAATATAATCTATTTATCCCTCTTTTAATTTATAAAGAGTTTAAAAACATTTAGATGTGGTGCTAAATGCTAAAAACCTGATGTAAATGAGAAAAGATTCATTTTCACAAACTTCACATAAAAAAAGAGACTCAAAGACGTTTTTGTTTGTATGTTCGCATAACTTAGAAATGATTTAAATTAGATCTCAGATCTTACCTGCAGTGCAGCAGCCCTGTCCTTCTTCTTGGATTTTCTTTCCCTCTCTTTCCTCTTTCTGTACTTTTTGAAGTAATCTTGGATCAGGAAACTGGCATAAAACTTTCCACAAGTCACCTCATCGCCTGACGAACGCAGACAGACATGACAAATATGAAAACTCTTGGATAAACAGTGAAACGTAATGTTTCCTTACTTTGAATAATTTAGAAATTTCTTAAATGAAATTCTGACTTTTTTTAATCAGAATTTTAATTCTGTCAATCTATGTCAAAATCCAAATAAATAACTAAACATTCTGATGTGTGTCAATTATATTGCTATTGGTATGTAAAAAATAATCACATAATAGTTTCTTCCTTGCTGTAGAATTTGAACTTTATCCACTCTGAAAGCCTGCAACAAATTTATCTGGTTTATTTCAGTTTAAAGACTAGATACGCCAAATGGTGCGTGAACAATTTAAACAATTCTGATTCCTACAAAAAGTCAGAATGCTGAGAAAAGTAATCTGAATTCTTAAAATCACAATTTTGAGAAAAAAAGCCAAAAATATTTAGATTAAGTAAGAATTTAGAGAAAAATGTCAGAGTTCTGTGAAAAAAGTAAGAATTCTGACATAAATTCAAAATTCTGAGATTAAGTCAGTATTCTGAGAAAAAGCCAAAATTCTGAGAAAATCAGAATTCTGAGAAAAGAAACCAGAATTCTGAGATTAAACGAAAAATTCTGAGAAAAGTCAACATTTTTTGATTAAAGTCAGAATTCTGTGAAAAAAGTAAGAATTCTTACATAAATTAATAATTCTGAGAAAAAGTCAAAATTCTGAGAAAAGTAATCATTTTGAGATTAATTAATAGCATTCTAATGCTAAAGCCATAATTCTTTTCTTTGTTTTTTGTCAGTGGTTCTAATCCTCCATATTTCTGGGATTGGCGTTTGGCAGTTTTGTGTCTTGCCTCTAGGGGGCGGAATGATTTCATCGATGAGTTTAGGTTTTGTGCGTTTCCACAGCTTCTTGATGATAATCTTCAGCTCCTCATTCTGCTGATCAACGGGACCTGGTGGAATCCAAACACAGATTTATTAAATAAAAGACGCCGTTTCCACACGCGGCTCCAGGAGCGGGAATCCTCCCGACCTTCAGTCTTGATCTTCAGTGAAGTTCGGACCAGAGCGAACAGAGTGGCGTTGAAGGTGACGGTCCCATCGGGGTGGAGGGGAACATTCATGGCCACCAGTCTCTGAGAAGAAACAAGAAAGCAGAAAATATGAAATCTGCTCATTTATTTCTACCCACTGGTACCACAGTTGGTACCACTGTTGGTACCAACAGTGGTACCACTGTTGCATATTTAGTAACAGTGGTACCACTGTTGCATATTTAGTAACAGTGGTACCACTGTTGCATATTTAGTAACAGTGGTACCAGTGAGTTGGTACCACTGTTGCTAAATATGCAAGTGTTATTACACTAACAGGTAAGCTAAATAAAACCCTTTATTTAGCATAAAATTAATCATTATACATGAAACTATTTTAAAAATATGAACTGGATTACATATTTGTGTCCTGTGGGACTTTCTGAACATTTTGTTCATTAAACACAGAATCTCACCTGGTATTTTTGGACTAGTTTCTAGTGAAAATAACTTTGTGCACGTGGAATAAGACAGAACTAAAAATTAACTTTTCAGAATTATATAGGAGCTTATTTTAAGTCAATAATTCCTCAATATTGATAAATATTAGCAGATTATTTCTAATGTGGGAAAATGTCTTGTTATAAGTGAACTAGTACTTTTTTTTTAATCAATGTTGAGGAGTTATTGACTTAAAATAAGCTCCTAAATAAACCTGAATGTTAGTTTCGTCTTATTTTTAGTGCGCTAATATATCTGCTGTGGAAACTACAGAAAAATACTCAGTAACATTTTTGCAGCTCTGCATGTGTTCACCCTTACTTTGCAAGCAACGCGATGAGGACAAAGCTTTCCGAAGCCCAGAGGAGGCTGAATCCTGCGTAACATAGTGACTACATCGATGTGCTTGATGCGACCGCTGCCACACGCAAACAGAAAACGGGTGAGACAGAGAAGTTTGTTTTGGAAACAGTGAAGAAGACTGAGCTGGATTCAGATAATAAGACGCACGTGGCTTCTGGGTCGTAGTCGGACCAAACTCGCTTGAACTCGTCCAGGTGGTGAGTCCCCAGAACCGTCCAGTCTCTGGTCAGATACTCAAAGTTGTCCATGATGACAGCAATGAACAAGTTGATGATCTGAGAGAAAAGAGAAGTGGAAAGGGTATTTATAAATGTAACAAAAATGATTCTTTAGATATATTACAACAAATGAAATATGACACAGTAGTGTGCTGTTTAAATATGTGAAGTAAAGCTATTGTACACTGCAAAAACACAAATATTACAGTATTTTTGTTTAGAGTTTAGAGCAAATATCTTAGTGCACTTGAAATAAAACAAAACTAACTTAAAAGTAACTTTTCAACAAGATCTAGAGGCTTGTTTTAAGTGAATAATTCCTTAATATTCATAATAAATTACTAGTTCTACTGGTAGATTATTTCACTTATATCAAGATATTTTTGCTATCAATGAAATAATTTACTAGTTAAACTAATACTTATTCATTAATATTAAGGAATTATTTACTTAAAACAAGCCTCTAGATCTTGTTGAAAAGAAATGTATAAGTTAGTTTTGTCTTATTTCAAGTGTATTTGCAGTAGAAACGGCACAAAAATATTTTTACATATGGTACAATTTTGTGTTTTTGCAGTGTTGAACCAAGAATTAGAGGTTTTCCAGCACATGTGTGTTAAAAACAAGAATTAGATTCACAAGTTTGAGTTTATTTAGTATTTTCTGTGATTCATGCAGGAACAACATTACAAATAAAGGCTCAAAAAGATATACAAACACCTCCAGTATTAGCTAGCTCAGAATTAGCCATGCTACTAGCACATCGACTGGATGCATAGAAGAGTCAGGTGGTCCAGGGTTCTGGACGGGTCCACAGTCCGTTACAAAGCCTTACAGGAAAAACAACCAAGTAAAAGAAAGAGTAAAGGTCCTTCCAGCTGCACGGCATCCAAAACCAGACGAAACAATTGTCTTAAAAAGAAACTATCTTTCAAATAAAAACAAAGAATTAACATTTACAAAAAAGCAAGGAAATATTGTTGGTTGTGCAGGAGGCTCTACTAATGCTTTTCAAAGATGCACACTTGTACCATCAGACATCTGTTTCCAGCTATTTTTCATGTGACAGTGTAAAAGTTGAGTTGGGGGCGCGACCAGCAGCAGCTTATTTGGATTTAAAGTGACAGTAGCATTAAAACATCTCATTCTGAACTGATCAGACTAAAATCTCATTTTCTAAGAATGCAAAAAAAATGTAATGAACATGTTTTGTGTAGCCCACTGTTCTATCCTAACATGTTCAAGGTATGTAAATCATTGAAGGTTTTTTTTCCATTTCTTTTCGATCTGCGCTGTAGGTGAGCAGCTGCTGTTTGAGCCGTAGGTTTTTGTTCTGACGGCTCAGATTCACCTTCACTCGACCGAGCTAGCATCTTAAAATAGCACAGGGAGCATATTAGCTCCTGCACCCAAATATGTGCAGCTCATTAAACCTTTGTGATGCGGGCGTGCATCACCACTCATCTGTGGATAAATAAAACTGTCTGTGTGCTGCTGCTGAAATGCTGCCGTCCCGATTTCCCTCCAACGTCCAATTCCGCCTGACCTGGCAGTCGACGCACAGGGTTTGAATTAATTGCAGCTAAATTTAGAGCCTGAAATCTGAAGACTATCTGAGTAAAGCGAGGGGAAAAGTAAAATGTCAGATCAGCCTTCGCTCACCAGGTAAGCGCAGAGCATGAAGAAGCTGATAAAGTAAAGGTAGGCCAGGTTACTCCCGCAGGTGTACTCTTCGCCAGGCTCAACGTCGGCCTCCGGGTCGCAGCGCCGGCCGGGCAGCGCGCCCAGCATGATCTGCTGCCACTGCTCTCCGGTGGCACACCTGCAAGACAGGAAGCGGTTTTAATTCAGCCTGGGAAAGGTTTCCATGCTCTTTGAGGCTTATTTTGTTATGTCACAACAACATCAATGTCTTTTATTGGGATTTTATGTAATGGATCAGTACAAAATATAGCATTGGTGTGAGATGGAAGAAAACTGATAGGTGGTTTTAAAATATTAAAAGTGTAGTATGGATATGCATAGTGATAACTATGTTTAGATGGCTAGAAGATTGACGGTGCGTTCACACCAAACGCGCTAAAAGCATCAGGAGGTTTACATTCAAAGTCTATGTGGAGGCGCGTTTTGAAGCGCTTTGAGATTTTGACACACGTCCAGGGCATCCAACGCGTCCAAAGCTGGAGATGGAAAATCTGAACTTTCACCGCTGGACGCAGAGCATCAACCAATCATAGAGACTCCGTTTTGTGGCGTAGTGGCACATCTTCCAACGTGATCTCAGAAAAAAAAACTGTGAAGGATAAACTAATTATCGCTGTTTGCTCTCGTCCTATAATCTGCGACCAATCGAGTTATGACTACAGACTGGATCCTCTTGATCCTGTCTCTTTTACGATTTGAAAATACTTCCCCTCATTTGAGCTATCCAAATCCGACCAGCAAAAACGTAACGTGACATTAAATAAACAATAAATAAACATTGTATTTATTTAGACGAAATATGCAGAAGACGGTGGAAGAGTTTGAGGGACACGTATGCCAAGGAGTCTCCTCTCAACTTTCAATTTTACTAATCTTCAATTACATTTAACCTTCGTCCTAACAGAAATTTCAGTCAACTTCTGGACCAATAAGGTTTAAGAACAAGCAGGTTAAAATGTCTTACCGAAAAAGAACCAGAACCGCCATGAAGAACGTCTGGAAGTTGCAGTTTCTGTTGATGTCTGTGTCGTCATCGACGGCTACTTTCCCAAACATCTGGGAGGACAGACAGCAGAGAAACCGTCAACCAGGAAAAGCAGCGTTTCAACCTTTTCCAGAGACTCACCTGCATGCCGATCACAGCATAGATGAAGAAGATCATAGCGATGAGGAGGCCAACGTAAGGCAAGGCCTGCAGAGATGAAAAAAAAAAAAATAGCCTTTAATTCACAGTAAAATGCCGGCAGAATTTTACCGTATAAATACAAATTTTATCGTATTTATACGGTAAAATTCTGGCAACCACAGCTGTTTTTTTTCTTTTTATGGAGTATAAAAAGGTAATAAGACAATATTTGTGACAGAGACGACTCACTGACCTGCAGGGATTTGACAAAAGTCCAGAGAAGAGTTCGGATGCCTTCTCCTTTGCTGAGTAGCTTCACCAACCTCAACACTCGGAACAAGCGGAAGAACGTGATGGACACTTTTCCGCTTTCTCCTTTTCCACCACCCTGCAAAAACAAAACTATTAGGGTTAATATAAACCAAAAAAGACAGAAACGGGAAAAAGGTTTGACAACATCGCGATCCAATAATCACCTCTCCATGGCCGCCTCCTCCCTGGTCAAAGCAACAGAGAAAGAAACAGTTAAAAATGCATTGAATTATTTCTATTTTTAAGCAATTCCTAACTGTTTGTGTATCCTCCATTGTTGATATAGTATAATAATAAGGAACTACCTGATAATTACAGTATAATAATGTTAATTATATGGAACTAGCAGATTATCAGATTGTTTTCAAACAATTACTCTATCTTTAATGACTTCCTGTGAGCTGTTACAATAATGTTACAATTAAAATTTCATTATTAGCAGACATTAAGTCCACGGTTACACAAATGTAAAACAACACAAGAAATAAATCACAATAAAAATAGAAAAGCACATTCAAAATATAAAAGTATTATATAAATACATATGATATCCAATTTTTGTTTAATAAATAATCAAAGTGATCACATTTCTAAACATTAAACAACTATTTTATTGGTAATATCTTAATACAAACTGTTACCAACTGTTAATTACATTGTAATTACAATGATAATTACATATTATTATCAAGGTATTAGATGTTTACTACCAAACTATTCCCAAATTGTAATCCTGCTTCTCTTGGATGGTAACAAAAAGCCAGACTGAAATAAATTAATCTGATTAACATAAAGTGAAGATAAGTGTTTATCTTGACTTTATGTAAAAGTGACAAGAGAAACAGAACAGAAACTCTTTAATAACAAAGCAGTGACCTGTGTATTGATGGAAAGTTGAGTGGAAGGAAAAAGTCTCATAAAGAGGTGCATAATTAACACATTCTACAAACTTTTCCAAGTAGTTCTTCCAAAGGTAAAAGTGAGTAAAAAATCCTTACGCTAAATTCAGACACTGCGATGTCCAAGACGCTGCCGACAACGATCAGAGCGTCAAATGAATTCCAGGGGTCGATGAAGTAATGCTAACAGATAAAAACAAGCAAACAGAAACGTGAAATCAAAGAGTCAACACAAGGAAACTCGGCGTTCGGCAGGAAAACTCACATGAGCTCGAAGAGCCATCAGCTTGATGATCATCTCTATGGTGAAAACCACGGTGAAGATCATGTTGAGGATGTCCATGACGGAGGTGAACAACTTCGACTGCTCATAATGCTAAAAAACAAAAACGTGACTTTATTTCCAGGATTTTCTGAGAGAAATGTCCAGCTATTACTATTATTATTATTCCACAGATTTTCTCGTCATGTTATGAGTCAGTTTGTAACCATTTTGTCTGTGTCAGGGATGTCACACTCATTTTCGTTTTGGGTCAAATCAAGATCCTGAATGCTCTTAAAGGGCCGGTTGTGCCAAAATGTATTGATAAAACCTGTTCACAAACTGTTAAAATATCAATGAATTCTTAAAATTAAATATTATTGAACAGCTTTGCAGTCCCTCAAGGATTTTGTGATTTTGTTGATATCGAAATCAAAGTGTTTAGAAATATTTGCATTTATTTATGATGGTAAATGCGACTTTTTAATTACTCGCTGTATAGATGTTGGACTATAATCTGACGTCAGTTAAACCTGAGGCAGCTGTTTAGTACAAGCAAGTAAGTTTTTGATAATTTTTGAGAAAAATTTGCAATAAACTCCCAATTGTTAGCGCAGTTTGTTGATTTTGCATCTTGAATTATGGCAGGAAAATTCCCCCATATGAAATGTGCTATATAAATAAAGTTACCTTCCCTTCTGATTGCTTGTTTCTTTGTTTTTGAAAATCTGTTTGAAATAAATAAATCAAACAGAAAACGGTACCTGAATCGCCAGAGTGAGAGTGTTTCCCAAAATCAGCACAAACATGATGTATTCGAACTGGCTGGAGTTGATGATCCTCCAGAACTTCAGCTGCGACGGGTTTTTAGGGATGTAAATCTTTATTGGTTGAGCTTTCAGGGCGTAATACACACACTGCCTCTGCGTCGGGCGAAACAGAGAGAAAAACTGTTCAGTTTGGATCAATTAAACAAAAAAATAATCAATTTATTTAATCTGAAATTAAAAGAATTCAAATATCTTTAAAAAAATGGCTGACTTGATTCTTGTTGAGTTCGCAGTTTTTGAATTCAGCCTCTCCTTGCTCTCGAAAAGTGATGATGACGAAACCCACGAATATGTTCATCATGAAGAAAGCGATGATGATGATGTAGATGATGAAGAAGATGGAGATCTCCACTCTGTAGTTGTAAACTGGGCCTCGGTTTATGGCGTTGGCGTCCACGGCCCGGTACAGGAGCCTTCACAGAGAAAGAAGACAAAATATGACAATCTGGTTTCTACCCTGCAAAAAAAACTAAACCTTGCCAAGAACTGTTGGTCCAGGTTCTACTGCCAAAACAAAACAAACTGTTCAGCAGTAAATAGGAGCTTATTTTTCCTTAATATTGACAAAAAAGTTATTTTTCCTTTGGAAGATTATTTCATTTGTAAGTGAAATAATCTGCCAGTGGAACTAGTACTTTTTTAAAATCAACATTAAGGAAATATTGACTTAAAATAAGCTCCTATTTATTGCTGAAAAGTTACTTTTAAGTTAGTTTTGTCTTATTTAAATATACTAAGATACTTTCACTAGAAACTAAACCAAAAATACTTGGTAAAATGTTGTTCAGAAAATAAAGCAAACACAGGAAAGCGAATATATAATACAGTTTATACGCATAATCTTTTTAAAAATAATTACATTTATAATGATCAATTTGATACTAAATGAAGGGTCTCAACAGTGGTACCAATTCAATTAATGTACGGTAACTTTTAAATTATGAAAAGTTACCGTATTTGTAAATGTATTCTTCTCATGGCATAGTGGCAATAAAACCTCGTTCCTCATCCAGCCTTATTTATTCCACTTTTAGTTGTTTAAAATGTTTTAATTAAAGCTCTGACTGCACATCATGTGTGCAAGTTTAGATGGACGGTTAGTTTGTTTTGAATGTTCGCTTCTCTTTCCTATTTTGAAGGGTAGAGATGAAGAATGCGTGTGTGGGGGTTTTGTTGGTCTTGATATACAAAACCATAGGAAACAGGAATTAATTAATAATTAGAAGTCTAAGTACACATTGGAAAATATATCTAGTTTAATTTAAAAAAACATTGAGTAATTTTGACACACTGTAGAAACACAAATATTTTTGGTCTAGTTTTCAGTGAAAATATCTTAGTACACTTGAAATACGAAAAACTAACTTGCAAGTAACTTTTTAGAAAATAGATACTTATTTTAAGTAAATCCTTAATATTGATTTAAAAGTTATAGTTTCACTTGTAAATTATTTCACTTATAACATGGGAAAAATGTCTTGTTATAAATTAAATAATCTGCCAGTGAAACTATAACTTTTAAATTCATATTAAGGATTTATTTACTTGAAACAAAGTCCTATTCACCTCTAAAACAATAATGAACACACAAAAATGTAGTGAAAAACATATTTTTAGGAGACCTGATGAAGTAACACAAACTATTTTATAACACTGAATAAATGAACTCAAATTAAAGGTTGTATAGTTCTCTAAAATAGGTTAAATTATTTTAAGGTTTTTCACACATTACCAAAACTAATCTCTACTTCTGCTAATGTTAAATACTGACAAAGACCTTTATTTTATGTCTTTGTACAGTTGGTTACAGATGGATTTTCTAGAATAGCAGCATTTCCCACAGTGCATTATAAGCCTGGCGGGCCACCAGGCTTAGCATTGTTTGTTTATTTAATTTTTTTTTATTATTGCCCTTTTTTTAAGACTTGATAGTTGGTGTTTAGGTATTAATATTTCAGTCTTCCAATAACACAAAGCTATCAAGTGATATTTTCAAATTTTCTGTAAATTTAAACATTTTTTAACTCTCAAACACGGTGACTGTCTGGATGAATGACGGCCCTGACGCACCGGGCTTTTTCTGTTGGAAACCCTGAATGGCAATAATAATAACTTGAACTAGAAGAACAAACCGGACACTCACTGAGGCCAGCCTTCAAACGTCGACACGGTGAACAAAGCCAGCATTCCCATCAGCACATTGTCGAAGTTAAAGTCACTGTTTTCCCAGATCCTCTCTCTGACCATAGGGTGGTTCATGTCCCCGTCTTTATACACCACAAAGGTTCCTCTGGAATCACACAAACACACAACTGTGCAGTAAAATAAATCTAATTTCAGGAAACAAGTCAGTGTTTTACGCTGTGAGAGCAAATTAAACTGACTTGCACTCGTCTGGAGTGTGTTTGGCTTCGTCTGTGCAGCTGTAGAATCGGCCCTAAAAACATCCAAACCAGAGAGTTTACCCACCAGCCGCCCTATCTGGAAACTCTCCGTTTATACAAAGAAACGACTGGCGAAGGTGACGGAACCTTGAAAAGCTGCACTCCAATGCAAGCAAACATGAACTGAAGCAGAGTGGTGACGATCAAGATGTTGCCGATGGTGCGAATCGCCACGAAGACACACTGCACCACGTTCTGCCGAGACCACAACCAGTTTTAACCAATAATAACATTTATTAAAATCAATTTTAAAATTGAATAAATTAAAAGAATTATGATGAAAAGTAGAATGTTGATTTTTAGAAGTCGAGTTGTAAGAAAGAGAATAAAGGCGAACCAATAGAGAGCAGTGAGACGGAGGCGTTTACCTTCAGCCCCTTGGCTCTGTTGATGGCTCGTAGCGGCCTCAGCACTCGGAGGACTCGCAGGATTTTCACCACCGAGATCGCACTCGAACTGGAAACAGCAAAACAAAGGATTTAGACATTTATCCAGCAATTGAAAAAATAAAAAATGGCAGATAACATTTGCTAAGATGTCATAAAATGTTCAAAACTATGGAAGCCCATTTCTGCCAAGAAAGGAAAATAATTGAAAAACCCAACAGGAAGTCATAATTATGAAACATAAAGTCAAAATTATGACTTTTGTCAAATTTAATCAAAATTATGACTTGATATCTCATTATTATGACTTTGTATCTCATAATTACGACTCTAATAATTACTTTTAAATTTAAAATTATAACATAAATCTCATAATTGACTTGAGAAAACCAAAATTATTACTCCATATTTCAAATTATGACTTTGAATCCCATAATTAAAATTTTGAAAGTCGAAATTCTGACTTCAAATCTGATAATTATGTCTTTGAATCTAAAATTATAACTTTGAAAGTCAAATTTATAACTTTGTATTGTAAATTATGACTTTAAAACTCAAAATTATGACTGAAAGTCAAAATTCTTCCTTCATATCTCAAAATTGGGAAAGAATATCATAATTCTGACTTTCAAATTTAAAATTCTAACTTTATATCCCATAATTATGTCTGAGTTTGAAAATTATAACTCTCAAAGTCAAGATTATGACTTTGAATCTCGTAATTAGGACTTTATAATTATAAATTATATCTTTCAATCTCCTAATTTTCACTTTAAAACTCGAAATCACGACTTCCTGTTGGACTTTTATTTTTATTTTGTGGCAGAAATTGGCTTCCATACAAAACTAAGCTAACTGAACCATTATTTATTTTTCTTTGAGTTTCTGTCCCAGTTTCTTTGCCTTGGAAGATAATCTGCAGACTCTCGCTCATCTGTCTACTCACTTTAAGAAGAAAGACGTGAGCGACACGCTGACGACCAGCAGGTCCAGGAGGTTGAAGGCGTTCCTGCAGAAAGAGCCGGTGTGAAGAAAAGCTCCATAAACCGTCATCTAGACGAGAAGGAGGCAGCAAAGAAACGAGATTAGGAAAAAAATCTTCTCGCAGTTTTTAAGCTCTGATTTATCCATTTTCATTCTGTCAGCCGTTACCTTCAGGACGATCTCCACTGTGAAAACCGAAGTGAAGACGTAATCGGCGTATCCGAGCACCTGTGAATGACAGGAGCTAAAGTCAGGTTTCAGTCGCATCACCGTGGAAACGGGATTAGACGCTGACGTTAAAGTGGCAGCCTGTCCGAGGGAGCCTTACGATGTTTCTGAAAGAGTGGGATTTGATGGGATCCTCAGCAGCCAGCGAGATGCTGCTGAGGATGATGAAGATGAGGATGAAGTTGGTGAAGTAGGGGTGGTGAATGAGGTTGTGGCAGGCAACTCGCAAACTGAAGAATGAAGCGAATGAGAGGGAAGTCACACACACTGCACTGCTTTGAGGGTTCTGTTAGATACGGACACTTTTAGGTACCAGTTTTTCTTTCCAAGAATGAAGAAGGAACTTCCGTCAGGAATCGGCACAATCTTCTCTTTGGGGCCAGAGAACTCGGGCTTTAGTGGAGCAACGCCTAGAATAAAGAAAATAAACAAGACAAGCTGCTTTAATATGTCTCTCAATCAGCTGATGTGTGAGGTTTCTCCTGGGAAGAAAGACTCACCCTCCAGACCCTCGATGGCTCTCAGCTCCTCGTTTTCCTGCCAGTCATCCTCTTCATTCTGAAGCCAAAAAACAAAAGGCAACCATCTTTATTTTACTGTAAATACAGCACTACAGGAGACCTGTGTGTTTGGAGTTAAGATTTTGCCAACCCCATTTTTGGGGTCACTGCAGAGGGTTTAGATTTACTGACTGGAGGTGGAAAGGTCACTGCAGTTTGAACTCGGCTAGATAAAGGACGTACTACTTAATTTAAAACTAGATTAAATCAGATATGTGATGAAAAGCTCTGAAAATTGATTTTATAAAACCTGGAAATCTTTTATGAGGTTTTTCAATCAACGCTCAACAAAGATCCAGGAACAGCAGGTCCTTTAAGTTTTGGCAGAGCGGTGGATTCATAAATCTTAACATTGGTGTTTGTATGGTTTTAATTTATTTGTTACATACCAGGCGACAGTATTTACTGGGATGTTGGTTGGTTGTTGGTATTTTTGTGTTTGCAATGTGAAAACCTGAATAAATATATTAAACACTAACAGGGATCTATTGTGCAAAATTCAAGGTGTATTACCATTTGGGTCTCAACTGCTTTTAAAAGCAAGCTAAGTGTTCAAAATAACCCACCTAGATGTTTTTGGCAGTAAGTTAATGCTTTTTGGTGTCTGAAAAATGAGCTGTTCCAAAAACCTCCAGACTTTCGGCACCGTTACCTAGCAACCCAAGTGGAGCTCCAGCATGTTTGGTCAGCTGGTTTTACCGCTGTACAATTGCAGATCAGTCAACATTAAGTTAAAAAATTAGGCTTTCTTAATCAGGTTAGGTCCAGCAGCCATTGTACAACGGTAAAACCAGCTGACCAAACATGCTGGAGCTCTGCTTGGGTTGCTAGGTAACGGTGCAGTGCCTGTCGAAAGCCTGGAGGTTTTTGGAACAGCTCATTTTCCAGACACCAAAAAGCATTAACTTACTGCCAAAAACATCTAGGTGGGTTATTTTGAACACTTGGCTTGTTTTTAGAAGCAGTTGAGACCCAAATGGAAATACAAACTGAATTTGAATAGGTTTCCTTTGTGTTTTAACATGTTTATTAAGTTTTTTACTTTATACACAACAAAAAAACAACATCCCAGTAAATACTGCCACTTACAAGGTATGTAACAAATAAATTAAGCCCATACGAAAACCAATGACAAGATTTATGGATCCACCGCTCTGTCAAAACTTCAAGGACCTGCTCTTCCTATCTTAAGAGCCACTCATCACAGATCTGATTTTCTCTAGTTTTAAATTAAGTAAGTAGTTTATGTAGGAAAAAATGCTTTACCAAATGCTTCTGGTAACTATTGCATCTTGTATACCATTTGTCAGTTGGAGGTTTGCTCTACCTGAGTTTCATTTCAGCTTTGTCAAACATCCTGCATTGATGTTAACATATAGAAAAACTTAAACATGCGCTACCTACCCCTGCATCTTCATCCTCTTTGTCTTCATCCTCATCCCAATCCTCTTCTTCTTCCTTTTTCTCCCTGAATAAAAAAAAGAGAAAGCATCACAGTTTGGCTCGGATTAGACCATTTTAATGTGATCAAAGCACAACTACAGGAAAATATAAATGTTTTATAAGTGTCTGAGGTTGATGATTACTACGACTTACTCTACTACTTTCTTTCCACCGCCGCTTGCCAAGTTATCCACAGCGATAGCCAAGAAGACGTTTAGCAGGATGTCTGATCCCAGTGTCAAGGAGTTGGATTCGTTTGTTTCTTTGTGGGACGACATTCACACAGAACTTGGATTCAAAGTTGTTTTAGTGAAAAAGGATACAGTTACCGCAGACAAAGAGGATGACGAAGTAAATGCAAACCACCATGTTGGGGAAGATCGGCCCGCCATACGCCATGATGCCGTCATACATCACGGCGTTCCAGTCCTCTCCGGTGAGAATCTGCAACAGACAGGCACACATCGAAAACCAGCCGGACAAAAAGGACAACTTCGAGTAGGGATGTTGATTAATGTGTTTTAAAATTAGTTCGAAAATATTAACTAATAACGTTCGCTTAGACCAGGGGTGTCAAACTCATTTTCATTTGGGGTCATTTCAAAAATCTGAATGTTCTTAAATCTATTGATAAGCTCATTGAACTGTTAAAATATCAATAAATAGCTGTTTGTTTCAGCATTCAATGAGTGTTTGTTAAAATGAAAAAATATTAAACATCTTTTCACACTGATCAGTCCATCCAGGATTTTGTGGTGCTAATTTAGAAATATTTGTAAGGAATTGGTGCAACAGTTGTGCTAATGGATGATATTAAACGTGACTTCTTCTTTTTTTTAAATCACAAACTACAACTTCACATCAAGTAAAGCTGAGGCAGCAGTCACTTAAACCCAATGTTTTTGTCCAATTTTGAGAAAAATTTGCAGTAAAATCAGAAACAAATCTGGAGATCTGCTGATTTTGTGTGAATTTTGCGGATTTGTGAAAAACTGGATGGATTAATTGATGTAATCTGGATTCTGAAGGGCCACGTAGAAAGCTCCTGCGGGCCAGATTTGGCCCCCGGACCTTGAGTTTGACACATGTGGCTTAGACCTTCTTTTAGTCTTGTAGTTTGGACCCCATCCAGCAGAAGGCGCCGCTGGACATCCTTAAGAGGAACAAAGAATTGATAACTTCCCTAACTTCTACCATAGAGAATATCACCAGATAGATGTAAATCACCTGGAAACAAGTTAACAGAGCCTGAGGGAAGGAGTCAAACGTGCTTCTCTTCATCTGAGTCTCGTCAAAGTTGAACTTCCCTCCAAACAGCTGCATCCCCAGCAGGGCGAAGATGATGAGGAAGAGGAAGAGCAGCAGCAGAAGGGAGCAGATAGCTTTCATGGAGTTGAGCAGTGAGGTGACCAGATCAGAGAGAGCAGCCCAGTGCCTAAAGACGGAGAAAAGAGGATGAGATGCATGCAGGAAGCAAAGTTTGATCTGAATATCTGGTTCTTTCTGGTACTACTTACCGGGTCATCTTGAAAATCCTGAGCAGCCGGATGCAGCGCAGCACGGAGATGCCGATGGGCGGGATGACATCCATCTCGACAAGCAGCGTCTCGAGAATGCCGCCACACACCACGAAGCAGTCGAAGCGGTTGAACAGGGCCATGAAGTAGATCTGAAGACCAAAGGCGTACATCTTCATCAGCATCTCCAAGGTGAAGAGCAGCAGCAGGATCTTATTGGCTCGCTCTGAGGGAACAGAGAAGATAAACCATTCACTGCAAAAACACTAAATCTGACCAGGTATGTTTGCTCTGGTTCTAGTCTTAACATCGTTCATGAAATAAGACAAAACTCACTTACAAGTAACTTTTAGGCAAGATATAGGAACTTGTTTTAAATAAATTATTCCTTAATATTGATCAAACCACAAACATCAATGTGTTTTATTGGGATTAACAAATAATAATACTTAGTAAGAATGGTCTAATCAAACCATTTTAAAAATTAGAATCTCACAAACCTAGGAAATAAATGTTCACAGACTTTCTTTTCAATCTCACTGAACTTCAGCTAGTTTGCAAAAAAAAATATCGGCAAATATTTCAGTTTTTGCATGTGCAACATGCTAGAAATATAACCCAAAAGACTTACAGCTGTAGTGCAGGAAAAAGTGCTGCTACAAGATGTTGGATGTTGACTTATAAAACATTTATTTGTATTAAGAAAACTGTTTTCATTGGATTTCACACATTTGTCCTACTTCATGTTGGTCATAAAATCTCAACAAAATACATAGAATTTTCTGACTAACATGACAAAAAGCATTCACCACAAAAACACAGTCTTACCAAGTATTTTGGTCTAGTTTCTGCTGCAAATAGCAAGATATAGGAGCTTATTTTAAGTCAATAACTCTTTATTATTGATTAAATGGTTCTAGCTCCACTGGCAGATCATTTCACTTAAAATATGGAGAAATGTTTTAAGTAAAATAATCAATACTGTATTAAGGGAGTATATTCTTCTAAAAATGTGTTTTTCTAGAAACAAAATAGTCTCAAGTTTGTATTTTCAGTTTGAAACTAAACTGAAAATACTCGGTAAGATTTTGTGTTTTTGTAGTGTAAAACTCCAGTGAGTCATAAAAATCTGGCAGAAGTAAAACATTTTTTCTTTCTTTTTAATTACCCTGCATTTCTGTGAGCCATTTTGGCTGTCCGTAATGCTCCGAGGCGCTGGCCACCGTGTTGAGGAACACCAGCAGCAACACCAACCAGTAGAAGTTGGTGGTCTTCACAGCAACGCGGCAGTTTTTTCTCATTGTGTGGTTCAGCTGGCACAACTGGTCACTAAAAGACAAACACAGCTTGTGTGTTGACTTAACACTGAGGTTGGACAAGATGGCTGAAAAACATATTATGACATAAATATTTCATTTCAGTCGACATCGATAATATCAAATGGTTTTTTTGTTTTAAATATCTCAAAAATTCGTGGCAGTTATGAGGCAAAGTGGCGGAATCTTAAACTGTTGCTGCGGCAGTTACTCAACAAGTCGTTGCTAGGTAACCAAAGAACGGTTACTTAGCAACCTTTCTTAGCTAGCCGAGGCTGAGTAGCTATAATGATCAAAAAATAAAAACACTGTGATCATTCAATAAAGAAAATGCTAAATATTTTGGTATCTATACAGAGATAATATAAATCACAACAACTTTAAATGACCTAATTAAAAAGTTTTCTTTCTGATCCTAAAACAGTGAGTCAAACACACCACTGAACTATTACATCTGATTTTATTTCTCCATGTTTTCCAGTTAGTGCTAATTATTAACAAAGAAGTTGCTGCTCACAAGTTTTTACTAAAAACGAATGTCTCACCAGAAGCTGTTAGCCATCATCTTCGCCCTTAAAAAAGAGAAAATGGCACTCACTTTAGCACAATAATTAAATTATTGTTTACTGAAATTTGTCTCTCCTCTGTTGCCTTACATGAGTGAAGCACAGAAGCCATTATCATCATCGAGATAAGCGATATCATCGTCAGAGTCCGACTCTGTTAAACATACAAATAGTCTGCAAACTGTAGCGGCAGCAAATAAAATAAACAGAAAAGAAACTTGTGGCTTTCATACCTCCTCCGTCCTCGCTGTGTTTGTACCAACCAAACTTCTTCATCATCTTTTTCTTTGCAATTGCAGCACCTTCAGAAATGTAAAAAAGATTTTTTATGGGATGCTGAAATTCAATAAGGTGTGTGTTTGGGGGGAAAACTACAAAAGAGGATTAGGGCCACCAAAAAAATATTAAATTTTGACTTTGATCCAAGAATTTTGACTATTTTCTCAGAATTCTCACCTTTTTCCTCAAAACATTCACTTTTTTCTCGGAATTCTCACCTTTTTCCTCTAAGTTATTACCTTTTTTTAATCAAAGTTCTGACTTTTTCACTTTTTTTGTAGAGCATAGACTTTAAACTGACTTCTATTTTTCTTCAGAATTCTTAATTTAATTAATCTCAGAATTCAAATTTTTTGTTAATCTATGTCTAAATCAAATTAAATAACCAAACATTTTCTTCCTTGTCGTAGGATTTGTAAACCTGCACTTTTTCAGAATTTTTTTTTATTTTTAGTGGCACCAGCCCTCTTCCATAGAAACACTTTAAACACTTTATGCTAACGTTTGTTTCCTTCTTCGTCCACATCCTCGGCTTCTATAAGCCAGTCCATGTATCCGATCATGTCCTCCTCCATCTGCTTGCTCTCCTGAGCTTTCTGCAGCTCTCCACGCGCAACAGCCTTCTCTCTTTCTTTGGAGAACTCGCTGTAAAAGATAAACACTTGATAGTTTACCACAACATGCTACAAGAACTTTATCTGTGTTCAGAAAGTGTGAGATTGAGAAAAAAGTGGAAGTCTGCGAGACAGCAACTACCCACCCGCTCAACACACCCAATACAAGGTTGATGATGAAAAATGATCCGAAAATGACTAAAGAAACAAAGTAGACCCAGGGAATGTCAAAGCCGATGGCATCGTTCATCTGTGCAGAAATAAAGAGAAAGCACATATTTATAATACATCCAAATATAACATGCAACCCCCATAAAGATGCATAAAAGTTCAAATAAAGCCATCTGTGTATTTCACCAACATAATCTCACTACAAAAACATTAGATTTTACCAAATATTTTTTATGTAGTTTACATTGCAAATATCTTAGTACAGTAGAAATAAGACAAGTAACATTTTTAGCAAGACATAGGAGCTAGTATTAAGCCAATCATTTATTAATATTATTAAAAAATAACTAGTTCCATTGGCATATTATTTCACTTGCAGCAAGATATTTTTCCCTTGCTATATGTGAAATAATCTGCTGGCAGAACTAGAACGTTTTCATCAATATTAAGGAATTATTAATTTAAAATTAAGCTCATATGTCATGTTGAAAAGTTGCTTTGAAACTAGTTCTCTATTTTTTCCAAGTGCACTAAAATATTTGCACTAGGAACCAGACCAAAAATACTTGGCGAGATTTTGTGGTTTTGCAGTGTTCATATGAAAACGTTCGGACAATTATTATTATTATTTAAAAAATCATTGATCCTCGCTAAATGTATGTCCTTTAGTGCCACAAAGCATAATTTCTGATAATTATCTACAACAGGAAATTTGTTACAATGTTTAGAGAACTACCATTTTATTTCTATTTTTTTTATTTTATTTTAATTTAAAGAAAAACTGACAGCTTTAGTAAAAGTAGAATGGATAAATTCTCTTCCTTGGAATATTGTTATTTGTGCTAAATTACGCAAAAGTAACTACGTAGTATCCAATGTATGAAACAGGATTAGGGCCACCAAAACAAAAAAAGAACTCAGACTTTTTCCTCAGAATTACAGCTTTAATCTCAGAATTTTAACTTTTTTCTCAGAATTCTGACAGTAATCTTCTAAAATTAGAATTCTTAGATTAAAGTTAGAATCGCGGGGGTGAGGGGAGTCATAATTCTGACTTCTTTTTTTTTTTCAGTGACACTAACCTTCTTTCATACCAACCATAAAAACCATTGACCTGAAGTGTGGGAGTTGTGCATGAATGTGTTTTTTTACCCAGTAGAGAACATCTGTCCAGCCCTCCATAGTGATGCACTGGAAAACTGTGAGCATGGCAAAGAAAATGTTGTCAAAGTTTGTGATGCCGCCATTCGGACCCTCCCACTTCCCTTTGCATTCGGTGCCATTGATGACACAAAAACGTCCGACTCCCGCAAAAGCACACGGCGACGGATCGTCCTCCACCATGACGCCTGCATGACACAGAAGAACATGAGGAGGAGGACGATGATAGTAGAACATCAAAGACGTTCTGGGAAGCCCAGACAGCAGACCGACCCGTGCTGGGGTCGAAGCACGTCTTGTGCATCCTGCCGAGGAAAAGTTCCAAGCCGATGATGGCGTAGATTATGATGACGAACATGACGAGCATGCCGATGTGGAGCAGTGGGACCATGGCCTTCATGATGGAGTTCAACACAATCTGTAAACCTGACGGGACAAAATGAATATTCAGTCTATCAGATCCAGGGTTCCCAAACCAAACCTACTAAATATGTAAACATCAACTTTTAGAATGTTTTTTATTCACTATTCAATAATTATTATTTTCGTTTAGCGTAAATGCTAACCTCATTTCTTATGATTCTAGTTAGCCAGGAGGGCTGTAGTATTTTATTACCAGGACTTTAATAAGGTCATGCTCATGTCACTATGTATTACCTGGTAAAATAATTTCTCTCTGTTAAGGTAATGTGTGATATTTTATTTTAATCACAGATCAAATTGTATATCATCTCTACAGTATTTAGGTATTTTGCAGCGTTGTCCTCTACAGCAGGGCTGCCGCTCAGTTCCTTCGGTCTTTTCAAAAACATGTCTATGGAGCTAAATTGGGGCGATAAAGCTTGTTCAAAAAAAAAGAAAAAGATTTTAAACTGAAAACATAATTTTTTTTGAAAAGTAGTTTTGAACATTTTTCTCAATTTCAAAATTATTTTTCAGTTTCAAACTTTTTTCAGTTTCAATATAATTTTTCAGTTAAATTTTTTTTTCAGTTATTTTTTTGTTTGTTTGAACAAACTTTATGACCCCAATATAACTCCATATTTGTTAATTTCATGCTTACTGTGCTATTTTGAAGAGCAAAGCAGTTTGGTAAGTTTTCCTGGCAGCCAGTCAGAAAGATGAATATGGCACGTAACATTTCATTAAGTTATTTTAACTTTCACATATACTTTCTCTGATCATTTTCTTGTTTTCTTTAATTTAAGTTCATCTCAAGAAATGAAACATCCTTTGAATTCACAACGGCAGGCATTTCTTGGCAAACAATCAAAACAAAGCATTTTGTTTCTCAACATTAACTCCCTAAAATGTCCTCTCTTGGCCTCTGTAGTAGTGATTGAAAAACAAATCATATTTTATAAAAAAGAAAATTCTAATAAGTTTATGCAATACATTTTTTAATTAATCTTCCCTCCAACCTTCTGAGGCTCCAGTTACTAAATGACGAACAGAAACAAAACCCAACTTAGAAAATATATAAATATAAAACAAATATATACGTACTCGGCACGCCGGATACGAGCCGAAGAGGTCGCAGCACCCTGAAAGCTCTGAGAGCTTTAACATCCAGGCCTCCGGGTTTTCCTGCAGCATGGTGGGCCTCGCCAGGCTTATGGTCCGTCATTCCCTCTGCTATCACACTGAACAACCTGCACAGAGGATGGCATTAATGTTGCTCCGTAGGTTTTATTGAAGAGTGATAGCTTCCAATGGTAAATTTTGAGATACCCGACGATGACGATAACAAAATCCAGCAGGTTCCAACCGCTGCGTATGTAGGCGCTGGGGTGCATCACTAAACCGTAGGCAAGGATCTTGGTGAAGGTCTCGATGGTGAAGATGACGAGGAAGACGTATTCAACTTGTTCCTTAAAATCAGAGCACAGGTTTGGTGGATCAGTGTGAAAATGCATCACCACTTTGGTATTTTGTTGTATGGAGGGATTATGGCGGATGCGTGCGCAACGTGACAGCAGAAAGAGTCGGACAGCCTTCAAATTGTCGCTGGTTGCCATGGTTACCCACATGTATTTTTTGTTTTAACATTAGCCAGCATGTTGTTGGTGAATGGGATACATACTAGGGCCATTGCAGACAGAAAAAAAGGAATACATTTCAGACAAAATACTCAGAAACCTTTTGGATAATCGCAGAAAGTTTCTAGAAAAAAACAAGGAAATTTCTGAGCTTGAAAAGTCAGAAATCTGCTACAGAAAACTCAAAAGGTTTTTTGATTAATGTCAAAAATTTTCAGGAAAAAAATTGAAAATTTCTGAGTTCCTAAAGTTGAAACCTTGCTAGAAAAAAATCAGAAGTTTTTAGATTAATCTCAGAAATCTTTATGAAAAAACTAAGATATTTCCAAGCTCATAAAGTTGAAAGTTTGCTAGAAAAAAACTGTTAAATATTTGATTGTCAAACATTTTCTAGAAAAAAAGGGGAAATTTCTGAGTTTCAAAACTTGAACATTTACTTGAAAAAACTCAGAAGTTTTGAGTCGAAGCTCACAAATTATCTATAAAGAAACTTGGAAATTTCAGAGTTTCAAAGCTGACAATTTTCAAATTTTGAAACTGAAAATGTAAATTTTTTTAACTAAAATTTCTGAATTTAATCTCAGAATTTCTGGGGTTTTTGGTGAAAATTTACCCAGCTCTCAATGAGATGTGCCAAGTCCCTCTAAACAAGAAAAACATTTCCATGGTTTAATTTATTTGAATTGCAAAGAACAAATTAAATATGACAATTTCTTCCTATTTTGGCTCCAACTAGCAGAACACTGAGAAAACACAGAAAATTTTCAAAATTTCCACCATTAAGAAAAGATTTGTTCCTGGTGGTAAAACAATCTCCTTTGGCCAAGAGAAGATCACTTAATGCTGGAGCTGGATTGGTTTTCTGACCTGCTAACCTGCAGCCTAAAACATGCTGTCCCCACTTCGCTTTGCTGTGAACTTTCAGGTTAATCCTTCTAATTAATGCCGCTTGGACTTCACCTCAAACTGACACAGTTTCCCTGCAGCAGTGGTGTAGTTTAACATAACAGAAAATGTTTATTGCTTGAAAAGCCTTCTCTAAAACCTGTTTATACATAAGAAGAAGAGTAAGAGATAATAAATCCCTGTGACAGATCTTATACAGTCAGCTTAACTCATCTGTGAAATCCAATAAAGGGATCTACAAACATTCATCCTGCTGTTGGTATGTACTTGTGCATGTGTGTGTGATACTTTAGAAACACTCAAACTGCACTTCCAGCTTGTATTTTGAACAGGGCTCAAACAATTAATCGGATTAATCGTGATTAATCAATTATTGAAAATAATTGTCAACTAATTAGTAATCGATTAATTGTTAACTGGAGGATACAGACTCAAAACAAAGACTTTTTGCTGAAAGAATAACATACAGTGATAATTAAGACACAATTTAACAAAAAAATATATACATTTGGCATTTAAAAAACAAAACAAAACAAAAAAAAAACTTAAACATATTCTTCCCAGAACTCCTGGAGTGGCAAAGTTTTAGATTTACCACTTTCAAATTCTGCAAAAACAAATAAACAAAAAAAATAAAAATACTTGTATTAAGCCAAATAAATAACCAACAGAGTAGCTCTATGCTGTATTTTTATAAATAAATATTAATTTACTTATTTAAAAATGGATTCAATTATTTGTTTATTTGGATTTTTATGTATTTCTAATATTGTGTAAAAATACGTAAGTGGTTAAATAAAAAAATTGCAAAATTTGCCAGTTTTGTTGCCTGATTAATCGACTAATCGACAGAATAATTGATAACTAAAATAATCGTTAGTTGTAGCCCTAATTTTTAATAATTTTTTTTACAATGTTCACACTGTAAAATGGCTGCTCCTACAATATGATATTAGCAATATTTCCTCTATGGATAACATAAATATTTGAATGAATTATTTAGTCAGGCTGATTGGTTTCTTTCTACATTCTTAGATTTAATTTCAGGTATTTTAGTGAAAAAAAAAACTGCCATTAAAGAGGAATAAGGATAGACATTGAGATGGGAGGAGTAGAGACAAAGCAGATGGTTGGAGTTTAAGTAAGTCATGACCTTTGACAGTGAAGGTCACACTGCATCTCTAACACCATTACCTCCACGTGAATACTCACTTCCTGGTTAAACTGCATACCTACTCACAGTTCTTCAGAAGAATATTGCATTTTATGCTTTCCACAAACTTAAAAATCTGATTTTTAACATCTCTATGACAAAGTCCATCTTGCTGTATGTTTAAAATCGCTCCTTTTCCCAAAGCAGTTTGTTAAACATCGTGCATAAAGGCTATTCTCTGGATTTTTATGGGTCTTATTTGCATTGAATTCTATAAATCTGTAACAGGGTTTTATTTTAACATTATTACAGATGTGAAGTTTGTCAGAATTTGCTTATTTATTGTTTGAATTTATTTTGTTTAGTGAAGAAGTTGTTTCTCCAGACATTTATTAGCGCGTGAAGTTCCGTTGCGCTGCGCTTGGCAGTTGGTGGTCACCATAGCAACCAGTAACTGACAGCTCCTCCCCCCTTTTCTGTTGCCGTTCGGTAACGATGGTAACGACGGTACAGCTACGTGTTCTCTTTACAAATATCATAATTTGACATATTTTAGACAAATTTAATCATATTCAGTCTTTTATGAGTAATTTTGTGATGTTTTGTATATGTTTTGTTATCAATATTAATGTTCTGCATTTTAGCTATGTCTAATTTTACACCTGCTAACTGCTGCTAACTGCTATTAGCTACAATAACAGACTGATCAGATTGTCAATTACTGTAAGGATGAAAATTGGCTCATCGTGTTTTGTGAAAATGTCATGATTTATGTCATTTCTCATGTTTTCTGTCTATAAAAACCAACAAAACATGATCTTTCATTATGTTTGAGCCAATTTGTCTCCAAAGTATCTGGTTGTTAGTAAAGGTTTTCATACTCTTTAAACTTCTTTACATTTTGCCGAAATCATCTTCTGTCAAAATAAATTACATTTATGTAAGAAAGTTGACAATATAAAATTCCAACAAATACAAATGTGTTTGAAATGTGACAGAAGCATAACATACTTTTGCAAGAGACTGTAGCAAAAAATATGTTTTCACACAAAAAATGATTAAAAGATACTCACAAGTAGCACTGAAGTGATTAATTGATTATTGAAATAATTGTCATCTAAAACAACAATTGATTAATCATTAACTGGAGTATTCAGATAAAAAAAAAGTTATTTGCTGAACCCCTACCCCCAACATATTCAGTACAGTAATTAAGCCAAAACTGTATAAATATGTATGTATAGTTAGAATTTAATATAATAAAAACACCTTTGTCTGTAAATATGTTTTACCCAAAACTCCTTAAGTGGCAATGGTTTAGCTTCATCCAGTTCAAATTCACTAAAGGAATGTTCTATTATTAAATTTTAGGCAATGAAATATTTATTTTGTCTAAAAATGGTTGAATTATCTGTTTATTTGCGTCATTTAATGTGTCTCTAATATATAAAAAAGCTTAAGAGGTTCACTGAAAAATCTAGAATTTGCCTATTTTTATCGGATTAATTGTCAGAATAATTGACAGTATAATCAACTTTCAAAATAATTTTCAGCTGCAGTCTTACTTACCAGCTGGTGGTTGGTGGGGTTGGAATCATCATCTGGATATGGCTTTGTGACCCCCATGGCCACACAGTTGGCAAAAATAGCTAAAAGAATGAAGATATCAAAAGGCTTGGAGAATGGAGTTAAGGTTTTAACAAGAATAAATCTGCAACCCAAGACCAAAACATATTATCTGCTTTACATGTTTGCAACAACAGAAGAATTGTCAGTGCGACAAATGGTGCAAAGATATGGCAGATAAAAAGATATTAAAGAAAAAAAATATTAAAAATGTCTCTGTGTGAAAATGTTAATACGTACGTTGGCTTATTAGAACCATTGTTAATATAAAACAAAATAGGAGTCGGTTTCCATCAAAAAATTCTGCCCAATAAGTTTTCCAAAAAAAAAAACTCAGAAATTTCTAAGTTTCAAAAATAAAAATAAAAAATTTGCTAAAAAATAAAATTTAAAAAAATCTCAGAAATTTTTAGATTAATCTCAGCCATTTTCTAGAAAAAAGCATGGAAATTTTTGTGTTTCAAAAGTTTAAAATTTGCCAGGAAAAAGTTAGGGGATGTTGAGTTTAATCACAAATTTTGTACAAAAGTCAACAAACTTTCTCAGTTTCAAAGGTCAAAAATTGGCCAGAAAAAACCTCAGAAACTTTGGAGAAAAGAACTTGGACATTTCTGAGTTTTCCTTGCAAATTTTCAACTCAGAAACTGAACTTTTTCTTTTAGCAGAAATTACGCCGTGTTTGAATTTGTTTTGTCCCAAATGTTCAGGACTGAGTGTAGCAAAATTTTTGGAGAACTTTTATATTTTGTGATTTGTAGAATTTAATCTCTGTATCTGAATCTGTGACGGTTTAACTATTGTTTTCTGTCTGTGAGTGATGAACAAATATTCACAAGTTCTGTTTTTTTCCTGCACAGGTATGTGAATTTGTTTTGGACCATTTGGACCAAACTGTAAGTGTAACACTTTTTAAAAATGTGACCCAAATAATAGAGTTTGCATCTTGTAGTTAAGAATTGGAAGTGGTTTGACTTTGTTAAAGATTGAAAAAAAAATCTACAATTACAAAACTTCCAAAAGGCATAAATACTTCTGCACCAAAAACACATTAATAAGAATTATTAATCCAAACGTGACACGAATAAAGACATGCACAGGAGGAAATAAAGGATATTTCCACTCCACCAGGGCCAGGGCTGCCATGCGGATTGGGTTGCTCAACGTGAGGCAGCAGAGCGCTCTGGGGGCCCTCAGGGCAGACTTGTTGGCCTGCATGGCCTTCTTGGCCCCTCCACCCCTTTTTCTGGCCGAGCCAGTTGACCCCAGGGTGTCGGATTTGCCCGCATCGCCCACAGGCGGGGCATCTGTACATACAAAAGTAAAACAAGTAAAAGATCAGAATGAAATCATATAAAATGTTCTCAAGAGGGAAGTTTTGTTATTGCCTGATTAGACTAAACCAAAAACATCTGAACACAATTTAAACAATCTGGGAGTAAAAAACATCACAGCACAATAAAATGCAGGACTCCTGCAAAACAGATTCAGTTAAAATAACCAAGTCAACATGTTGGTTGTTTTCCAACTTGTCATTGTTTTTCCTTACTTTGCCAATGCAATGTCATATTGTTTTGCTTGTCTGTTGTTTCGTAAGCAACTTTATTTATAAAGCACCTTTCAGCCAGACACAAATCACTTTGAATTGCCTTGTTGCTGAAAATACGACACAAATAAGATTGACTTTTGATTTATAACAAATTAATTGTGCAGAACATATCTCTGTGTAATTTCTAATGAAGGTTCCTCACTAAGGAGAAAAAGTTTACAGTTTTATTTACAAAGCTATTAAAGGTGGGTAGAATACCCAGAAATTGTATTCATGTAAAAGTACTTCAACATATTTTTACTCATGTAAAAGTAAGAAGTAGCTATCCAAGAAATTACTTGAGTAAAAAAAGTATTTTGTAGAAAGTCTACTCAAGTTCTGAGTAACTGGTCAAACATTAATCATTTAATATTTAAAAATGACACCATCAATGTGCCACAAACATCCATTCATTACATTTATCCAAAACCAGAGAAAGCTGTGAAAGAAAAGTTTTGCTTTCATTGCTGGGAATAAACTAAAACCATTTCATAGACTTAAAAAATGGAAATTCCTACGTCCAAAAAGTTACAAAATTGTAAACATTAAGGCAAATGTAAAATATTACATATTTATTTATTATTGTGCAGGTAAAAGAAAAATAATTTACAACAATATTTTTGCGTTTTTAATTCGGGGGGAAATAAAATTTTGTCCACTGAATACTTTCGGCAAAAAGTTTGTGTAACGTTTAACACACTTTTAACATTAGATTTCTTAGATTCAACTATATTTCTAAAAAAGCATAAAAGTAGAATGGCATCCTGGACATCAGACCGTTCTTATCTAACACAATTAAGAAAAGATGTGCTTGCAGGAAACAGATACTGAGTCCTGCGGGTCTGATGTGATCAGACCAGCTGTGACCTACTTCTTTATAGGGAGCAGCATGGCACTTAGCGCAGCACTGTCCCCAAGTAGACCCATCAACACCTGTTAGCAAAGGTGTTGCATTGAGATAAATTCACCTGCACTGAAAAAAAAGTCTCTAATTTACGGTAAATTTACGGTTGGACTGATTTTTATCTGTGAAATTCTAATTTACGGTAAAATACAGCTGCCGATATTTACCGTAAATTAAAGACGGTATTTTTTTTTTTTTTTTTACACTGTTAGTGTTAAAAAAAACACTTTGAGTTTTATTTGTTACACTGGGAAGTCTGTGCTTTTTAAAGAAAATAATAATAGTAGTAGGCTAATAATAAAACGTAGAAATATTTTTCAGTAGTGATCGGTTAGGGTAAGTTCTCATCTATGACCAGAAATACGTCATGAAAATATCGGAGGACTAATGAAACACTGTACGAAAATAAACAACTGCATGTTTTTAGTCTATTGCATGACGATAAAGTGAGTAAGTTTTACCTTTTTTTGCTCCTTCCATTTCCGCAGCTTCACAGCAGGCAGTCACCTAAAATAACGAACCATCAACTCTTTTATATATCTGTGATGCGTAAAGGATCACAGATATATCATATTTTTGTTGTTGTTGTTTGTTCTTCTTTAGAAGAAGAAAAAACCTTCAAGAGGTTTAAAAAAATCAAGGCTGGCACATTTTATAAAGTGAAAAGTTCTGACCGAAAAAAGAAAAAATTAAAACCAACACGTTGCGACAAGTTGGTTTGCGCAACTCGTCGCGCAAACCAAATGAGATATAAAACAGTTTCCCTCCGGCGCGTTGCAGATGGTGAGCCGGCCGGGATTAGAGAGGCTGAGCCGGTTAAAAGGATGACAGAGGAAATCTGTCAGGGCGCAGGAGGAGGAGGACGAACGAGATTCAGCAGCGAAATCACATTTATGAAAGGAAACAAAACTGTCAAGATGGAGAAGTTTGATGGAACTAACAGAAAACTGTTTCCAGAAGCGCGTCTGTGCAGTACACCGGAAGAGACAGCAGGGGGCGCATCTTCACAGACAATAGCAAAAATTGACAATGTAACACATTTGCATTTAAGTTTAGCTCATTGTTTATTTAGCTCTAGATTATAATAATCAATTATAAATACAGATATAATATTTGGAATGCTTAAAAATGAAGGATTTTATTGAACGGCAAGGCTGAAATCAGACATGAAGTAGCCAGGAAATTATATTTCAACTTATTTTATTCAAGTTAAAGTAAAAAGTAGCTGTTCAAAAAATTACTCAAGTAAGGGTAAAAGAAGTATTTGATAAGGCAACTCGAGTGCTGAGTAACTGATCAAAACATCAATTATTTAATATTTAAAAATTACATAATCAGACAAATATATAAAATTAAGTGTAAATTTTTGTATTTTAGGGATAAAAATGACAATAATTTGTATAAATAATTACAAATAACAAATTAAGGCAAAATATTATTTTTCCAAAATTAGTTTCTTTCAGTATAAAACTTCTGAAACTTTAACAAAAACTTCAGGTGTGTGTCTGCATCTGGTGAACGTTTAGTTAAAACATGCTTGTTCTTCATTCAGTGAAATTTTACTCAAGTAAAAGTAGCGATAACGTTACTCCAGTACTTACTACTCAGTTTTAGCTAAAATTCACAACCATAACAGTCACAGAAATTGCAAAGAACGTGCTTGTTTGTCTCCACCAGGAGTTAAGTTTTAAGATCTATTCATTAAAAAAGTTTCTTACATAAATCCAGTTTGTTGTTTTTAACTTTGTACACACTTGTTCCACTTCAACACTTTCATTTGAACAATTTCCTGTTAGTTTTGGCTCCTGAGTGAGGATTGTTGTCTCTCCAGGTGAGTTGGGCATTGCCTGAGGCCAATGTTCCCCTGCAGATAGTTTCATATCTCCAGAATAAATCCTACTAAGTCTTTTTTTTTATGTGTTGTTTTTGTTAGATTGCCCAAAGCGATCAAACATGTCTGTGATTTTAACACAGCTGAGCTCCATGGATTTCTGTCACAAAGGATTCAAAGAAACACATTAAAGCTTGAGCAAAGGAAAGGAAAAAAAACAAAAACAAACGTTCAACATCTCTTTTATTTTCAGCCTGTATGTTACCAATACAGCCTGTATGTTACTCATCACAGTCAGCAGCATCAATACAAATAACATTAACTGCATTTTTACATTTAGTTATGAATGAGAACTGCATTCTAATTGCAGAAAAACAGAAAAATTTATTTATAATTCACTAAAAGACAAAAACCTTTGTGATAAATTGCTGATGAAAAAAAAAGATGAAATGCTGCTAAGTTCTTTTTTGGAAAGGAAAAGCTTTCAACCACTCCAAACTAATCGTATTCATTTTGTATTTTTTGTAATCGTTTTCGTAATATTTTTCATAATAGTTCAACTAGCATTTTATTTAACTTATAACAATAATTTTTTCCCTGCTACAAATGAAATAATCTGCCAGTGGAACAAGTGCATTTCAAATAAATATTAAGAATTATTTACCTTCAACAAGCTCCTATATTTTTGCTGAAAAGCTACTTGTGAGTTGGTTTCCTCTTATTTCAAGTTGACTAAAATATTTGCACTAGAAACTTGACCTAAATATTTGGTGAGACTTTGTGTTTTTGCAGTGTATAAGTTGCACAGATGTACTAAACTCATTAAGTTTTCACATTTGGTTTCAAATCAGTTTAATAAATAATAACAGTGTAGATAAGAAGTGTTATCTTTAAGTAACTTCAGAACTTGATCACTTTTATTATGCACTCCAAAAAGTAAAACAACAAATAAATACTTTAACATCTCAAGTCTTTATTAAATTTTTACACCATAAATATATTCTGATAAAATAAACAATCTTTCTATACAGAGTTTACATGTGAAACATTTAATTGTTTTGGCCCTTGTTAGATAAAATCACTGGGTTGGTTGATGGATAAAACGGCAGTTTAACTAACCTGCTTTAAGAAACATCAATGTTGATTTTTCCATATTGCAACACGATGTTTCACTGCGCAGAGTGAAATGATGCTGACATAATTTAAACACAGACGTTCATTAGCATTGACAGCTGACATTTATATACAGAAAACAGAGTGAGATCAAGACTTTGTAATAAAACCTGCTGAACAAACAAGATGTGAAGTCACAAAACACTGAATTTCAGTTCAGAAAGATGATTACTTGATTTGTTTTAAATCTTTCACATGCAGAGTCTTGTTAAAGTATTTATACCCTTTAACTTCTTTGTTTTGCTACAAACCTAATTGTCGATGTATTTTATTAGGATTTTAAGTGATAGTCAAACATATAACAGTGGATATATGTGAAGCAGAAGGAAAAGGATAAATGGCTTTAAATTTTCTTTGTAAGTTAAAAATAAATCTAAGAGGTACGACAGAGTATCTGGGTCTTAGTGAGGCAAAATTGAAAATGAAAAAATAAAATTACGAGAATAAAGTCACAATGTTGCAAGAATAGATTAAAAACATTCTGAGAATAATTTCTAAATAATATGAGAATAAAGTAAAATAATAAAATACTGAGACTTTATTACCGACATTGTTCTCATAATATTACTTTATTCTCGTGATTTTAGTTTTATATTTTCTTATTGTGGCCTCAATGCTGTCGTAAAGAAGTGTTAGTTTGATGTGATGTCAGATCGTTTTAGTCTCTGAACTTGAGATACTTTTCAAAAAGAATAGTCGCGAATTTAAAGTTTGTAACACGACAAAATGTAGAAAAAAGGTATTAATACTTTTCTCCATTAACATCAGCTCATTAATGTAAATGTTAACGGATCCGGTTTAAAGTGTGAGCAGTTTGTGTGAGGAGCTCACTGATTGCTCGCTCCAGATTTAGCACAGACCTTTGGAAACATGAGCTGCAGAAATAAAACGCTCAGCAGAATGTTCTGGCATTTTCCAAACCAATTTCCTGTAAAGTTTGTTTGAAGATTATTGAAAAAGCTTCTTGGTGAAATGCCAGAAAGCTGTAAATGTAAATGTAAATCTTTCACAGTATTTGCTTGAATAAAAAAAAGGCTGCTACTTTATTTTTCCAGATAATCTGTAAAATGTATTTTATTCATAGGTCAGCTCTGTAAATGTACTAAAAGCTGGGTAGTAATAAAATCAGCTGGAGAACGCTCAGTAATTCAAGAAAGATGCAATATTTCTAGCATAAATATATGTCACATAAATAAATCCATAAGGAGAAGAGACTACAGGAATGACACAAAACAAACAAAACGTTCTCAAGAAGACAACATAATGTTTATCTGAAGGATTCTTACATGTCAAAATTCATTCTTAAACACTAAATCACAACATTTTACCCTGAGGTATTTCAACAAAGTGCATCTACTTTTCAAAGTCCTCTTAGCAGTGATGTCGCTCCGTTACGCTGCGGTGGGACTCACTGCGTCCGCAGAAGGAACCTAGTGAAACAATCCCTTAGTTCTCTCCTGCTGCTGCTCTCCGTCCTTCGGAGGGAGCTGACTGGGGTCTTCCGTAAACGGCAAAGCTGGAGAACAGAAGAAGAAGAAACAACCAAACATGGCAGATTCAAATGTCCCGAGTGTCTCTAGAACATCGTCTCGCTGCTGTTTCGTTAAATTTTGGAATCTAAAACAATAAATTAGATCAGAAACAGGCCATAAATAAGACTTGAAAATAAATCTCAAATTTTTTCATGTCAGATCCGATTTCCAATTTTTTCCTCCATTTTTTAAAAAAAAGGAAATTACTTTCATTTCAATCATCCATTCTGTGAGTTGGTTATTTACCAGAATAAAGTTGTACTAGTAGGAGAAATGTGCTATATAAAAAAATGTAACATACAAAGCATTTCGATAATACATTTTTTTGCTATTTTTTGTGTTGTCTCATAAAACTACTACTTCATTCTCCAAATGTTACAACTTCATTCTTGTTAAATTATTATTTTGACTTCAATATCATAAGACTTTATTCTTGTAACACTAACATTATTTCTGTTTAAATTATTTTTTTTTATCTTAGCCTGAGCCTTATATTTCATTGACCTGAATTCAAAGTCCAAATAAACAGAAGCTGTAAAAACACTTGTCAAACAAAACAAGATGGCGCCGTTTGGTGAGCAGACATCACTCCCAACTATGGAAACCCAAAGAGCGTATTAGTGAGAAAATAGTCTTCAAAAACCAAAAATTTGATTAATCATCCTCAAGGATTTAGGACTGTACAGAAGGTCAAAAGTACTACAGCCTAAATCACACACTGGTGATTATAAAGCTTTGAAGGTTTAACAAAATGGCACCTTTAGACATTCAGTACCATAAGATGATAATTTTCTAAATCAACTCACGGTTTTGAAACTGCTGTGCTGCGTATCTAGTCAGGAGAATACCAAAGCCCTCAATGAGCGCGAGCAGGATTCCCCCCATCATTGCAGAGCCCATCATCGTTAGTGGACCGCCTAAAGAAAAACACAGCAGCCACTCAGTGGTATGTATTATTGCGGCCATTGAGAGGCGATGGCTGTGTAGTTTTCTCTCACTGCGTGCTGCCAGGATGGCGCCGGTCAGGGCACCACTTGTGATGGAGTTCCACGGATCCTCCTTTCCTCTCAGACGAACTAAACCACAGTCGATTGTGGAGAAAAGGCCTCCCCAGACAGCAAAGCTACCTGGAAACACAAACCAGTTAGCATCAGCTAGCCTGCGTGAAAGCAAAAAATACATTTAAAAGTAAAAATAGACAAAGTTAAGCCACAAAAGTCTGAAGCATTCTAATAATTCGAACGACGAAATTCTGTCTGAAATGATAAGAGGCGGCCAGAGAACCTAGAAATTTTACTCAAGTAAGAGTAGCACTACTTCATCATATTTTTACTCAATTATCAATCATTTAATATTTAAAAATTACATCGTCAGACGGACCAAAATACAAAGTTAAGTGCAAATTTTTGTATTTTAAGGATGAAATTGACAATATTTCAAATAAGTAATGAAAATTAATAAAATCAGGCAAAATAATATTTTTCCAAATTCTTTTCTTTCAATAAAAATATTATAAAACTTTAACTAAAACTCGAGGTGTGTGTCTGGGTCTGGCTCATTTTTGGTTAAAACATAAATTTTATTTAAGAGTAGCGATGCTTCATAGTAAAATTGCTCAAATTATCATCACAAAGGGCAAAGTTAGTATGAATAGCGCGTTTTTCTTAATTTAGATAAAATAATCATTTGAAAATGGCCTTTCTTTGTTTGAAATGTCAACAAAGGATTATAAAAACTGCAGTTGTGTGTCTGGCAAATTTCTGGTTCAAACATGTTTGTTCTTCACTTATTGGGTAGAGAATCCAGAAATTTTACTCAAGTAAGAGTAGAAATACTTCATAATAAATTTGCTCAAGTAAAAGTAAAAAGTACAGCGCAAAAGTAATTTTTTTCAAAACAGTTACTCCAGTAAATGTGATTCAGCAAACGTAGCAAGTTACTACCCAACTCTGGAAATGATGAATCCAAGAAAAGAGAAAAAAAGTTCAGAAAATTAGCAAAACAATCATCCCTTACCTCCAATCTGAGGAGCTCTTACTCTCACTGCATTTACACTTCCTCTGAGTCTGTGTCCAACACCCTGAAATATTACAACGATCACTGTAGAATGAGGAGACACAGAGAAAACTACCATGATATTTAGTTGTTTTTTTTACTTACAGCCGGAGCGTTTCGAAAGCCCTTCACTGCTTGGAATACTCCTCCACCGATTGCACCCATGGTGAAAGCCCCTCCACAGTCATCCACTATCCTCCAGGGGCTGCAAGAGGGGAGTAGAAAAAAAATCAAGATGGATGATACTGGTCATAATGATGAACAAGATGGCTGTTAATGTTAATTCAAAAATTGACAAACATGAACCGAATGGTTTTGTTCATTTTCCTCCGTTGCTTAAACTATAGGAAGTCTACAATTCTAAGACGGCGCAGAAAATTTACATCATTGTTCACAATTTCTTCTTCTGTTTGCTGATTGGCCCGATTAAATTCTACCGGAGGAATCCAAGTGAATGGGAGAAGCGCAGACTGTGCTGTAAGCGAGGTTTGAATTCAGTGAAGGAAGGCAACTGCGTTTAGTTCGCTTTAATTAAACTAGCTCATTTGTATAAAAAAATCTATTTCGTTTGGGGAACTGCGAATGAATAATCGAACTTTACTGAGGACCAAAAAAGTTAAATCTGGTCCGCCTAAAAATCTAGGTCTTGGTTCATTGAAGTGAACTCTGGGTGGTTCAAATCCATATATGAACGCCAAGCAGATTGGAGACCGCTCCAAAAGCAGGAAGCAAACTGTAGCACAGGGCATTCTGGGTAAATACAACCAAACAAAACATGTGAGTATCATGCTAGCTGGGTCGTGGACTTTTACCAAGGACAAAAAAGAAATCCCACAACCTCTAAAATCTGACGCTAGTCCATTTTTGTTATCATTTCATGAAAAAGAAAGTTACGCTTTCTTTTAAGAAAATTAACCTCTTCTTCAGGGGTTTTTGTGTTGTTTCCCTCAGTGGTTATTGATGCAGCGCCACCACAGGTGAGGAGGGAAACTGGTTTTTCAGAGTTTGGTTTGTTTGACAAGTGTAGTGTGAAGGTGAACTGCACCAGCTGAAAATGTAACAAATGTAAAAAATTTTGTTCCCAACCAAACTGAGTCCACTGGACTATCAGGTGTGAAAATACCCTAAAAATCTACGATTCATGCATTCCTATGTACTATTTAAAATAAAATCATATTTATTTTAAAAATATAAATATAGTTTTCATAGACTTTACAGTTTTATGTTAGGTTCCATCAAGTTTCAGTCCAGAATCATTCTTTCATTTACATTTGAGCTACTTTAACCTTTAAATTTACAATCCTGCTCAGTGCAGCAGTAATAACCATTCATAACACCGCCACAGAAATTAATAAAGGACATTTAGAGACAGATAAATCCTCAGTGTCAGTTGACATTAATAGCATTTCAAATCAAATAGTTTTTAATCACAGCTACCAAACAGTTTCCTAGCTTGCCAAAAAATTACATTTTCATTACTGTCAATCCAGCCATGGGAAAAATTAATTAAACAGCTTGTGGAGCCCCAATTTAGAAGCAATAACTCTCAGGATTAGTTTTCTGTTTACTTTATGCCTCTCGTGTTGTTGGGGAGGAATTTTTCCATCTTCTTTTGTTCAGTTTATTTAGGTTTCCAGAGATTTATTTCTGCACAATTTCTGTGATACAGCCAGTTACACTGTCACACTGTTGTAATTGCTAATGTATTTGGGATTCTTGGGACGGATCTAGATTGGGAAAAGCTTGTCCAAACGGTCTTAGATTTGACTTCAGAATACTCGATATACAGAGAAGGTAATGGTCGACATTGATGGGTCTAAAACACTTAAAAATATATCTGTCTTGCGCATTTTAACTGCTTCTAAAAACAGTCCAAGCGCTTAAAAAACCCACCTGCCCTTTGACAATATGGCGGTAAGTTAATGTCTTTTGGTATCTGAAAGATTCCGTTTCCGACGGGCACTGGGCCGTTACTTAGCAACCCTAGCATAGCCCAACCCCGTTACCTAGCAACCGAAGCGGAGCGAAGGCACTTTTGGGCAGCTGGTTTTACCGCTGCATGCGCTGTACAATAGCTTTTGGAAAAGACAAGTTTTGTGTTGTTGACTTACCATTTAGAAAACATCTGCGGCATATTATTGCTTTTTAAAGATGCGCGTCCTTAAAAGTGCGCGTGTGTTTTCAGCCATTTTCATGTGCGAGCGTAGCCGTTGAGTTGTGGGCGTGGCCAGCAGCAGCCTGTTTGGATTTAAAGTGACAGGACGCCCTAAAACAGCTGCAGAACTGACCAGACTAAAATATTTAGATATTTATTTTGAAAACTGAGGCATGTAAAGTGCCAGATGGACCTTTAATTTTAATTTTTGTAGTTCCTCTGAACTTTGCACAGTCGTGATAATTTACTTGGACATCAACTCCTGAAAAGAATGGCAACTGTCTTTAAATATTTTCTACTTAAATATTATTTTTAAATGAACAATTTGAAATGGTTTGGAAATTTTCTTATATTCCTTCCCTGATTGTTGTCCAGCAGCAGCTGTTTTTTAAAGGTCACTGATGATGTCATTCCACCTTGGAAATAAAACATAACATTTTTATAGCGCTGTTTCTGACACTCAACTATACAACCATATCTGTCTACTCCTGCATGTTGAACTTCTGGTTTACAGTCACAATGAGTCACACTAATCAGTTAAAAATCGGATTTTATTCACAATAGCTGTATGGTTTTTACCCTTTTAAATAGTAACTGTGTATTTAGTTTTGTTGTTTGTTTGTTTTTTTTATCAAAGTTTTCTCAGTTGCATTTCTTAAAACAACTGCAAAATGTACAAATTGCAAAACCGAGTTGATAACCTTCAAATGCAAAAAAGTCATATCTTGGTGACACTACCTGAATATGCTCATGACAGCAACGGACTATTTGCACAGCCATTTTAAATCTACAGTTACATGACACTGAGTATGTATTTTTTTTTTTATTCTTATGTTTATTTACAGTAAACATAAGAAACATCCACTGGATTCAGTGATCATAGGTTCATTATGTCAGACAGACATAAGCAAATTATAATGTTATAAAAAAAAGCAGATAATACAGAAGCAACCGATGCAAACTGCAACTATGTTGTTCACAAATTACTACTTGTGGCGGATGAACTAACAGTAATAAACATTTTAATTTTGCTCGGAGAAATGCACCAAATCAATGAGAAATGATTGTTTCTCAGTTACTTTATTACATTTTATCTACACACTATTGATTTATTGGTATAAAACCGCTTCAATTTGAGTGGAACATGACATTCCGATAAAATGTTACATTTTACAATAAAAAGCACTGAGTGTGTAAAGAAGTTACTGCTGGACAACAGCTGTTTATTTATTATCGAAGCAAACATGAATAACATCCGTATCACAAAAACAAAGTCTGTCAAAACAAAGTCTCTCCAACAGAATCAATACGAAGCTAAAACCGAACCCATAACACCCATCTCACATACTTAGCAAACAGCTAAGGACAAAAATACATAAACTAATCTTACCAAGGCTCACGGGCATACTCCTCCATTTTTGTTGACGTCAAGCGGACACGGTGACGTAATCAATGTGCGCCGCCGGCGGCTTTCTTTTTTATTTTTTCCTAACAGGCGGCGGTATCAACTGTTCTCTCGACGAGAAACTAGCAATTTCTTTTCACGCAGGTAAGGATTGAATTACTATTAATTATTTATCTTACTTATGAGGTATTTGTGTTTATTTTTCAGTGTAAGCTGTGATAAAGACAGCGTGCTTGTTGCTTTGGTGTTTTTAGCTGTTGCTACATCGTTATTCCCTCCATGCACCTTTCTCCTTGCTAGATATTTGCTTACTGTTGCACACAATAAATCTAAATTATGAGTCTTTTAATAAATAATCCAAAAAGTGTTGCATTAGTGGTTTCTTTCACTTTGAAACACTAAAGCAGTTTTAAATGATTTATTCTGATTTACAGTCACAAGCTAGAAACAGAAAATGTGAGTTTATACTGTTCTTTTAGCTTTTCAATAAACGTAATTTATGGAAAAGAAAATAATTCTCATTGTTTACACGTTAGCTTTTAAGTTCACTTTGTAATCTCTGTGAACGCAGGTTAGTTTTTATACCCTGTTCTCATATATAGTGTTTTTGTTTGAACATAACTACAGAATCAAAACTTTAGGATTTAGATTGGAAGCTTGTAAATATTAGAGCATTTTTCCAGTAACATTCCTAATAATCTTTGCCGAATATCTAATCTCTTTTGATTTGTGAAACAACCAACAGCATGGACAAGTGCTGTAGGTGACACAACACCAACATATTCAATGTATTTTCTTCTTTTTTTTTAATCTTGCAGTGCCTTGCAAAAACAGTATTTTGTCATGATGAAGCACAAATTTAAATGTTGTTTATGTGAAGTAGTACATAATTATGACTGAGAAATGGTTTTTATAATAGAAAAATATAAAGCTTTTGTCCATGATTGCCCAGTATATCCAGTCACAGCTTTCTGTGACTGTTGTGGAAAACCTCAGTTTTACTGCAGGATTGGTGAGTTCGGGGTAAAACACAATGTTTGGTTTTTGCATTCAGCTCAAAATGTTACATTTTGGTCTCATTTGAGCAGGGCATCTCGTTGGACGTGTTTTGCCAACATAATTGTTGGCAAACAGGAAATGAGACTTTTAACTTTTCTACAAATCCAGATGTTTGGAGTGCATGAATAGTAGTTGATTGTGAATCCTGCAGTTCTTTAGCGTTATCGTTTTAGATTAATGCTGTCTTTTCCTTTCATATCAGCTTAGATAGATGTAATCAAATGTTATTTTATCATGTTTCCCTCATTCAGCTCAAACATAATCCTAATTCCTGTTTTTCAGAATGCCTCTTCCTCCAGCACTTCTGGCCCGTTTGGCCAAGAGAGGGATTGTTAAACCAACAGATCAAGGTTTACCTGGTTTTTACTTTTAGCCATAATTATGTATTTTCCTTGTTGTCTTATAATTTGTCTCTTCTAACAAATATATTCTGATTACTTCCATCAGATGCAGATGAGGAGATTATTGCTGAAGATTACGATGACAACAATGTGGATTATGAATCCACCAGACTAGAGAACCTGCCTCCAAACTGGTACAAAGTGTTCGATCCGTCCTGGTATGTACGCATAAATTAAATTAAACTCTTTTAGAGTTTATAGAAATACCAAATTACCTTAGATATTTGTGTTGGAGTATTAAATTATCACTTAAATCAGTTATTTTCATTTTCAATCCACAGCGGTCTTCCTTACTACTGGAATGTAGAGACAGATATGGTGGCCTGGCTTTCACCAAATGACCCCACTGCAGTTATAACAAAACCTGCCAAGAAAACGAAGGGTAAAATAAAGCAGCCTCAATTATTATTCTTTAGCTATCATTACAGTTATAGTTTACATACTTGCTACAAAAAGCACCTGAACATGTATAATTTTAACACCTATAGATTAGAGAACGTCAACAATAAAAACTAATTAACAAATAATACAAAGCTCAAAATAAATGTGATTTATGTTTTCAAATTTTGGACTGAAACTGTCTTTTCAGCCATGGGTATCCAAAGTGCGGCCCAGGGGCCATTTGTGGCCCTTTGATTAATTTTGTGTGGCTCCTGACTGCAATTCAAGAATGGCTCAAATTTGTCCATCCAACACTTTCAGTACTTTTTTAGGATGAGATTTTCTATGTTTGTATCTTCTTAAACGGAAAAATGTTAAGTACAACACAAATAATTTTTATTGAGTTAACCTTTTTATTATTATCGTTATTATTATTATTATTGTGTTATTAGTCGAACCACAAACATCCAACATGTTTTTACTCAAAAACAAACTTTGGCACATCCCTCCATTACATTTGGCTAAATACAGTAAAAGAAAATGTTTTCTTTTATTCCTGGGAATAAACTAAAAACATTTCATAGACTTAAAAAATGGAAAGTTCACAAAGTTAAATAACTGTAAACATTAAGGTAAATCTAAAAAGAGAGAGAGAATTCACAATAATGGGGGGGGGGAAAAATACATTTTGTTCCCTGAATAATTTCAGCTTTGTGATTTTGGCCCTCAGTTCAAACAGTTTGGAGACTTTAAGATAACATATGAGCAGTTTGGTTTTGACTATTCAGGAATTATTTTTGTGAACATCATCGTGTTTTATGTTGTTTTTCTAAGCTGATGTCACAGATGAAAAAGCAGAGAGGCCGTTTGAAAAGCCAGAGAAGGAACGAGAGCGGGATCGCGACAGAGACCGAGAGCGGGAACGAGAGCGGGACAGGGAACGGGACAGGGACCGAGAACGGGACAGAGAGAGAGACAGAGACCGGGACGAAGGACGGGACAGAAGGAAGCAGAGGAGAGACGACATGCCGCCGTACGGCAAAAACAAAAGAGGTAAATGTCTCGCTTTTTTACCTCAGTTTTTTAGATAGTAGTAAATATTGAGAGCTTCATTTGTTTTACAGGAAGAAAAGATGATGAGATGGACCCAATGGACCCAAGTGCCTATTCTGATGCTCCAAGGTACCGTATGAGCAGGAAACATGAGGACAAACCTTTCCGCTTTAAACGTTCATTATGATGGAGGAAATGTGAGAAACATGTAAAAAAGGTTTTATTTACCTTAACACAAAATCTCAGGCTGTCGCACTCTGTGCCTAACGCTCTTCAGCAGAACGAAAACAGTGCACTGCCTCGCAAAACGTCACGTTCAATGACATATAGGAAATATGAGCATCAAAGATTAAGGTAGGAGACAAACACAAAACCAAGTTCTGAAGGAATGAACAAACTACAATGAAGAATAAACTTATTATAATAAACAAATTGGGTGGGTACCTGTGAACTATAATACACATAAACAGTAAAATAATTAAATAATAAATTCGGTGTCTCTCACAATAGTTTTAATTGTCAGAAGAATCAATAGAATGGATTACTAAAACCATTTTTAATTGCAGCCCGAAACTAATTACAGAAATGTATAGACATGAATAGGAATGGACAATAAATCAAAAACAATATATGTTGCGATAGATACGTGATCAATATTAATATATAATGCAGCTCATAGAACTCAGATTCAGAACCGCACAGCATTCTGGGAAATGGAAGTAGAGGAAGAAAGCTAGCTAAGAAAGGCTGGTGAAATCAACTGACTCACTCTTTGGTTACCTAGCAACTCATTCATTCTTTGGTTACCTAGCAACGACCTGCTGAGTAACTGGCATAGCAGCAGTTTAAGGTTCTGCCATTTTACCTCATAACTGCTTAAAATAATAAATGACTTGGAGTGAAAACGGTGGATAAAAGAGTAAAGATCAAGTCATCAGTTTGGAAATATTCCAGATACTTAAAACATAAAAACTAATAAATAATTATTGATATCCATTGATATGAAATGCTTCTATCATCCAGCCCCATTTGTAAATGATGAATTTACCTTTTACTTTTGATTGAATTCAACTAGTTTTGACTTTTACTAGCCTACATTTTTCATAATTTTTAAGATTACTACTGTTAATCAAACAGGAAGTCTTAAGTGCAAAACTGACTTTAACTGCGGAGGGTTGCAGCTGCAGTGTAACAAGATGCATGCTGGGTTGAAACGTTGCTGGACTCCTGCTGGCGAGTCACGTGACACGTCACCCCGTGGGAGCCAGGCGGCGGCGGTTTTCTGAGTCAGGCGCTGCAGATGCTCTGGTTTCACATGCTGGGCGCGACCTCTGTAACTACATCGATCCCGTCGGCCCACAGGTTGACACAGCTGATCTGCTCTTAACCAAAACGCCTCAGGTGGATCTCTCAGGGACAGAAAAGGGCGATTTTGTAGTTTTCCGTGTCGTGGTGTTTGGTTGGACAGTTGTAGTTTTGTTGATGGCATCCATAAATATGGAGTTTCACACATTTTCTAGAATGTTTTTGTTGCAGATTTATGCATTTTGCTTGATTAACTACGACCTGAAGTGTTCGCTTTATTGGCTCAGAAGATAAAACCCACCTGAAAGTGTTTTCTCTCTCCAGGTCATTAATTTAAAAGAAAATGTAGAATATAAAAATTTTTTTGGCTTAAAAATAGTACGATATTATGCAGATTCTCATTAAAATAATCTGAAAAATAACAAAAAAAACCCCAGCAAAACTGGACTGATCACTTTTAACTATTATAATGTAGTTTAGCTCTTTGAATTCAAATTCAAAAATACTTTACTGATCCTAAACGGAAATTAAATAAAATGAACAAAAGACAGCTTAAGATGTTTACTAAAGTAAATACTTTAGATTTTGATTCTCAAAAGTTTCAAGATTTTTCTAGAAAATGTGAAAAATGTGGCAGATTTTTTTTACTTTTTGGAGCTCAGAAAATATCCACTTTTTTTTTCTTTAAGAAAATTTCTGAGGTTCATTTAAAAAAATAAACTTTATATTTTTTCTAGAAAATATGTGAAATTAATCTAAACATCTGAGTTTGTTTTTTTTTTCTTACACATTTTCAACTTTTGAAGCTCAGAAATTTCCATGTTTTCATATTTTCTAGAATATTTCTGAGGTTAGTTAAGGTCTCATTTTTTTCTAGAAAATATGAGTTTTTTCTTGCAAATTGTTGACTTTTGGAGCTCAGAAAATTTCTAGGATTTTCTAGAACATTTCTCAGATTAACCTCAAAACTAGTTTTTTGGCAGAAATTTTAGATTTTTGGAGCTCAGGAAATTTCCAAGTTTTTTCCAGGAAATATGTAAAATAATCTCAGATTCTGTGAATTTTTTTTCTAATAGATCTTTAACTTTTGGAGCTCAGAAATTTTCAAGGTTTTTTCAAGAAAATTCTGAGGTTAATTTTTTTTTTTAATTCTAGAAAATATGAGAGATTAATCTAAAAATTTCCATGTTTTTTCTAGCAAATTTTCAACCTTCAGAGTTCACAAATCTCATTTATTGTTTGTTGTGTTAGTTTTTTTTCAGAAAATTTGTGAGTTTTTTGGTTTAAATTTACTCCTTAATACGCCACCGTAGTTTTCCACCAACCATCTTCCATAGTTACAGTTTTTTTGTTTTAAGTTTCATTCAAGGTGTCAGTAAAAGTTCTTAAATTTGACTTGTTGAAACCTGCAGATTATTCTGTTTCTTTATGAGCTGATTCATTATAACCAGCGCTATTAGCGAGGCTTTGATGTGGAAAGTCAATAATCCCTCTCTCAGCTGTGGGATTAGCCCATGAAATCAAGCTGCTAATTAAAATGAATGTTTTAATCTTCACAGGGGCTCTTGGTCAAGCGGCCTCCCCAAACGCAATGAAGCAAAGACGGGCGCAGACACGACCGCAGCCGGGCCGCTGTTCCAGCAGCGGCCGTACCCGAGTCCAGGGGCGGTGCTGCGGGCTAACGCCGCTAACCATCCGCCCAAGGAGTGAACTGGGATCCTGCAAAGACGGAAAAAAGGTCCGGAAAGACGAGAGAAGGAAAAAGATCCCGTATGGAAGGCAGCAAACACACAAACGTTGTTGCAACTCTTTAGTACGGAAACACCTAAGGGACAAGATTTTCCATGTATATTAACATCTATTTTGGGTTATCTGAAATTTTAAATCTTTTTCACTAGGATACAGATCAAACAGAAACTTTCCATAACAGAGAGATCAAAATACATCCAAACTATTTGGGCTGTTTTTATTTTCACGGTATAATAAAGTAATTTAGTTTGGTCATCTAAAAGGTTAATAAAGGGCCGTTTTCATGTGCATTACACAAACAAGAAAAAACAGATAATAAATGGATTTTCAACCAGTTTCTGCACTATAAAGTGAAGAATATTTAAATATTCAGAGGCTCCATTAAGGTCCATGTCAATATACTAGTTTGCTGCGAGGGAACGCAAAAGAAAAACGTATGTTTTTAACATTTTATTTTTAGATGTGTGCATCCATGCAAACATGTAAATATGTTTTATATTAAATATTGACTTTTTTGTTGCTACTACAACTGTTTCTGGCCATAATAATAAATTTCAACATTGCTGTGAAACTTTCGTCTTTTCCTGAAGAGCAATAACATCACCTGAACAAACAAGTCCAGATGTGAATTTTTAAATCTATTTTTATTAAAAAACATTACATGATTTAAAGGTTACATCTGAACATTACAAAAAGCCTGAGATCAGTGGTCTGAGGCTCCCACATAGTGACAAATGGAGTCATAATCCAGAGAGAATAATTTCTCCTCGTATCTGTCGAGCTGCACCATCGCTCTGCATTTGTTCTTATCCCGCTGAAGAATACGGCCGACCTGATCCGACAAACGAAGAGCCGGCGATTAGCAGCAATCAATCAATCAATCAATCACATCCAGACCAGATAGAAACGAAACCCACTGCTCACCTGTCTTCTGTGCTCGCCCAGAACCACCATCACAGCATCGTACTCTCCTTTTGGGACGATGGTTTCCAGCATGTTCTGCTTCACATCTGCCACAGAGACACGGGTTAATCGCTAACGTAATTTAGAGCGGCCGTTTCCATAGCAGCGACTGATCATCCGGTCGCCGATCATTAATCTGCTGCTTTTTCATGAAGGATAGAGGCAGCTGACTCAATTAGTCCCTAAACATGTCCGCTTTTACTTCATACCGACAAAATATTTACAGGTGACGACTAGAAAATGACATTTAGAAGCTCAGTAAGTGTAGGATTTTAAGTGACACACCAACAAAAAGTAACAAATAATTGCATAGTGTAAGGAGAAATCTGAAAAGTGTGGATCTAATTTGCTTGTGGAGAGATTATGAATACTTTTGCTAATGCTAGTTCATGATAAGAGAAAAAGAAAAGTGATACAAGCGCAGTATCCTTAAATCAAAGGAGTGAAAAACTTCCAACATTTATTACATTTTCAGTGGCTGTGGTTTGATTTCACACTGCACCGAGTCAAATGATCCAAACCATTTAAAAAACCTGTTCCCCTCCTCGCCTGTGGTGGCGCTGCAACAAGAACAACAGAAGGAAACGACACAAAAACCTCTGAAGAAGAAACTTCCTTCTTCAGGAAATATAAATAAAAATGGAGTAGCGTCAGATTTTAGCGATTTTTGTTTTGTTTTTGGTAAAAGACCAAGAGTCATTTTTCCTGCCAACGCTAGAGTCAAACGTTTGTTTACGATGTATTTACCCAGAATGCCCGGACTGTGGTCCACTTCCTGCTTTTTGGAGCCGTTCACAAACAGGAACCCAAGTTAATAGGTGGATCAGAATTCACCTTTCACTTCTGGAGATGATGATTTAAAGAAGGATTCTTCATAACATTAAGAAAATTATGGACAATCTGACCATCCTCTTCATCAGAGTCGGTTGGGAAAACAGTGTCTTCAGTCAGAGGCTTCTTCAGAATCGCTGCAGTACAGACTGCTTCAAGAGAGCTTTCCTGCCAACAGCCATCATATCCAAGTTTCATTGCGTGTTCACACCATCCCAAAGAAACTGGACTTTCAACATAAACAAACTAGAGTTTGATTAAAGTGGACCAACAGGGTTGGTGTGAATCCTACAACTGCTAAAATCTGACGCTACTCCATTTTTGTTTACATTTCGTGAAGAAGGAAGTTGCGCTTATATCTTCTTTAGAGGTTTTTGTATCATTTCCTTAAGGGATTTGTGGTGCAGCGCCCCCACAGGTGAGGAGCGGAATAGGTTTTTCAAATACAGCTAAAGAAAAAATTAGGAGACCACTTAAAATGATCAGTTTCTCTGATTTTACATTTTATGGGTAAATGTTTGAGTAAAATGAACTTTGTTCTTTTATTCTATGAACTATTGACAACATGTTTCTGAAATCCCAAGCAAAAATTTAGTATTTATTAGCAGAAAATGAGAAATGGTCAAAAAAACAAAAAATATGCAGGGCTTTCAGACCTCAAATAATGCAAAGAAAACAAGTTCATATTCATTTAGAAACAACAATGTTAATGTTTTAACTCAGGAAGATTTCAGAAATCAATATTTGGAAGAATAACAGTCAGGTTCAGTGCAGTGGGCTCTTAATTTTTACCAGAGTTGTAATTTTGGGTCATTTGACTCAGTGCAGTGTGAAAGCAAACCTCACCAGCTGAAAATTTAACAAATGTTGCAACTTTGGTTCCAAATCCAACCAAACCTGCTGGACTACCAGGGGTGAAAACAACCTAAGAAAATGAAAACGAGGTTTTAACTGTGAGTCTTTATACACGTCAAATTTGTCACCTTAGACTTGGAAACCAAATTTGTAGCTTTTACATTTTCTAACACTACTAACAATTTTAAAACTCTTCCTAAAAGGTAAACATGGTTCATACTGAGGTCTAACTGGAGACTGAGGCTGTTTTAACCACAAGACATCCGTAATGAATTAAACTAAATTGGCTGAGTAATAGCAACTTTTATTTTGATGCTGCATAAACAGATAAACACATTTTTCCCACAGGGAACGCCCGAGTGCAAACTTACACAAAATGAGCGAGAGATTTCACGGCCGACTCACCGTCTAGCAGTCTTCCCTCTTCAGTTCGACACACGCAGGTAAACGGCGTCAGGACATCCTCCACTCGCATCTGAAGGGAAGTGAGAAAAAAAACAATCCTGGATTTACTGGGATTAAGCAACAAATTAAGGTTTTAGTTTAAAAGATCAACAGTTGGGAAACATTTCCAATTGCCTAAAACCCAGATAGTCATGGTGCAAAATCTCAACGTTATTATCAGTGTGACAGTTGTTTTTTTTTTAATATTAAGCCATAAGAATCGTGTCTGTTGAGCAGCAGACTGCATGCTGGTTACCTCAGCAGATAGCCTTACTAACACGATAAAGAACATAATGACAAAATGCAGAATGTATAATATTCTTGGCTTAGATTAAATCAGAAAGGGAAATAATTACACACTCATTAATATTTATTCAAATAATATGCTGCTAATGAGGACTGAGACGATTAATCGCAATTGATTATTAAATAATTGTCAACTAATTCAGTAATTGCACTTGATTAATTAAAAAAAGGACATTTATTGAAAAGAAAAACACATTCAGAGAATTAATTAAGCCAAAAAGGCGCAAAAGTGTAAATAGATTTAGCATTTAGGATAAAAACACTTTTGACTGTAAACATGTTTAACCCAAGAACGTTTAAAGTATTTCTAATATTGTATAAAAACACTTAAGTGGTTAAATTAAAAAATTGTAGAATGTGCCAATTTTTTTTCTTATTGTCAGGATAATCAGTTGCTAAAATAATCTTTAGTTGCAGTTCTGCTGCTAATCTTTCTCTGTTTTTTTATATTGAGTTCAACAGAAAGAACATCAAAGTCCATGTTAACTGTTGATGCATTTATAGGTGGAATTTCTTAATTTTGATGCCTCTAATGATGTTTGTATCAATCGAGGCAAAACTGTCAGATTTCCATGTTGAAGCTCTGATGATCAAGATGTTATTTTGTTTTTGCAGCAGACGCAGAAATAATTGTTGATTTCTGATGTTTTTTGTGTAAATACAGTTAAACTTCTAGTTGAAGGTTATAGCATAACAGAAGAAGTGAGACCATATTTAGTGGCATAAAACATTGATTCTCTTTAAAGTCTGTAAATAATGTTGATTATGTCTGGATTTGTTAGCAAAGCCGCTACTGTGAGCAGGAAAGACAACCTTAAGTGGGAGGCCAATAATAAGAGTCAATAATCAGCTTCAACTTCACAGCATTGAGCTTCGTTTGAGTGAAACACAAAGGAAAGCAGCAGAGGCTTCGTTACCTTTGAGTTGTAGTACCGGCCGCCTTTAAACGCCTTGTCTATGAAGCGAACTTTCAGGTCCCTCTGGAGCCAGGAGGGAGGAGCTGAAGCCTGGCGCGCTTCTTTCACTGGTGGCTTATCTCTGCACAGGAACAAAACCCCCAAAAAAACAGCTAATCAAGGATTTAACGGTGACCTATTGAGAAAAATTCACATCTGACGTGTTTTTTGTATTTTCATTTGGGTCTCAAATTAAAAACAGCCTTAAAGAAAACCAACAGACATTTTTGGCAGTAAGTTGATATTTTTTGGGCTCTGGAAAATGAGACGTTTCAAAAACCTACAGATCAGCAGGTGACCTCAGCAGTTCCACTGTTACCTAGCAACACCAGCGGAACTCCGCCCGTTACCTAGCAACCCGAGCTGAGCTACACCACGTTTGGTCAGCTGGTTTTACCGCTCCATGCGCTGTACAATGGCTGCTGGAAAAGGCAAGTGTTTTGTTGTTGACTCACCATCCAGAAACCATTTGCTGCATTGCTGTTGGTCGTGCAGGAGGCTCTACTAATGCTTCTCAAAGATGTACGGCTGCATCTGCAGCCATTTTCACTTGGGAGTGTAAAGGACTAAAATCTCATCATCTAAGAATGATTTTATGCAAAACATGTAATGAACATGTTTTGTAACATGCTGGCCTGTTCAATAACAGGTCTCCTTTGAGGAAACTGAACGAGGCGATTTAAAGTGAAAACGTACCTGTCTTGACTTGATTCTCTGTGTTTCCTCTTCCTCTCGTCTTTGCCTTCCTCCCTTTCAGATGACTTGTGTTTGACTTTGTCACTACTGCTGCTCTTTTCTTTCTCCTCAAGTCTCTGTCGCTCCTTCTCCTTCTCCTTGTGGGCCTTACTGAGCCGGCCTGTGAGTTGGGTCGGACAGAACTATTAGTTCTCAATAAATTAGAATAACATCGCTCTACAGGATGAATTTATTCCTGCTGTGATTAAAGAACAAGCCTAACAATTCAATTCAAAAAGACTTTATTGATCCCAAGGGGAAATTAAATGTTTTAACTCTCGTTTCTTCAAAGTAAAAGCTGTAAAAGAAATTATTACTTTTGTTGCTGGGAATAAATTAAAACATTTTAGACTTTAAAAATGGAAAATAAGTCATAAAAGTTAAATAACTGTAAACATTACGTAAAATGTAAAATATCACATGTATTATTTATTACTGTGCAGGAAAAAGAGAAAATAATAATAATTTTGTGTTTTTAATTGAGGACAATTTTGGCCCCTGATGTTCACATCTAGAAAAATTAGTTCTAGTTTTTCATTAGTCATAAGCTGTTATATGTTTTACTTTATTTACATTTGATTTTCTGAAAACAGTATTGTTTTACTATTGTGATGCATCTGCAGTGATATTTAAAATATATTTTTTTAAATAATAATAATAAAAAAACAAGTAAACAGTGACACTCTCATACTGTAACTTTTCTGTTGTGATATTTTATTATATTTACTTTATATTACTACTCTTATTTTATGTATTATTATTATTTCTATTCTCTTTTCATCATCTTATTCTATTGTCCTATTGTTTTAGTAGGTCTTTGGTGCCGTTTTGAACCTGTTTTTAAAAGTGATACATAAATAAATTTAACATTGAATACTCACTGAGGTCTTTGCTGTATTTCTCGTATTCTTTCCTCCCGACTAGTTTCACTCCGTACTGGCTGAGTGTCACCGTCTTTCCGCCGATGGCGAGCTTCACCACGACTCGAGCGTTGTCTGCGTCTACGCCTTCAATCTGCCACACAGAAGCAAAAACTCATCAAACATTTTTATGTGAATTAGACGGCCAGCGATACGTTCAGGATTGCACAGATTTATTAGAACTTTGAGTCCTAAGTTTGAAATCTCTGCCTGAATATTTTTGCTTATTTTAATTGTACAAAGTTCTTTAAATGTCCTATGAGTAAATAAATTTGCCCATTTAGCCATAACAACTGGAACTTTCTTTTTTCTTTTTCTTTTTTTTCTCCAAAGAGTTTTCGCGGCGCTAGTGGCTTGCATTTTTTTGCGATAGTTGGCTGACAGGAAAGAGGGCAAGGAGAGAGGGGAAGACATGCGGCAAAGGTCGCCGGGACCGGGAGTCGAACCCGCGACGTCCGCAGCGAGGACTAAGGCCTCCAAACGTGGGGCGTGCTAACCCCCTGCACCACCACAGCACAACCCAACAACTGGAACTTTCAATATTTAGCAGTTAAAAGTGACCTTCAGATTAATTTCACTTCCTGCTTTTCTAGCTCAACAAAGATCTAGAAATCAGCCGCTGTCTTCTTCTGCTCTCCTGTTAGAGAAGTTTTACTGACAGACCGGCTCACCAGGTCATGTCTGAACTTTTGCTTTTAACAATCGTCACCCCACTGTTGACAACTTAGCGACTTTCTTAATTTATCACCATTTCAAACAAAAAATAATTTTATCGTCCAAAATCGGAACCAGCATCAGGATTTCTCAGAAAACTGCAATCGATGCATCTCTGGCTCCATGTAAAGTCTTACTTTGCCATAAAGGTCCTTGTGGGCCCCGGATCCCACCAGAACGCAGCCTCCAGGAACCATCGCCAGCTCCTCCTGCTTGGTTTGCTCCTCGCCCGGCTTCGGCGGACGCTGGCGCTTGCTGGGCTCCAGATCCTTTATGGCCGATCGATCGGCGCCGAGGCCCAGCCCTTTAGGACGGAGCTGGTGTTCGATTGGCTTCACGTCTCTGTGGGCGACAGAGTTGGATCAATGAACAAAGACCTGGACATGTACAGGATTTAAATCAGGCTGCAGGGAGAAGCCGCTTCGCTTTCACACTTTGAGTTTGTCAGATCTTCATTTGTGGTTTTATTTTTTTAAATTAAGAAATGCAGTGATCTGTGGAGTGATTAAATTGTAGCAAGAAAATAAAATTAAATGTAGATTTTTGAGAAATGCACAAGATTGTGTAACATGTGAAGCTAGGCCTGTCGCAATAAATCAAATAAACGCATAAAAAATTAAACAACTACCACCAAAAATTAGAAAACAAAAATCTCCAGTCTGGTAATTTGGTCTCAACCAGCCCTTTGTTTGAAGGATCATTTTGTTTATAGAGACTTTATAATTAATTTTATTTGTTGTTTGTGTTGTTTTGTTTATTTATTTTGATCAAATGTTCATTAAATTTTAAAGTTTATTGATTTTTGACACTGGGTTCTTGTATTATTACTTGAAAATATGCCAGTCACAATAATCTAAATATCCATTAATCGCATGATGAATTAAAATAAATTGTTTTTTTTCTTTTCTCTCTTTCTACCAAAAACTGAATAACAAAAGTTTTCAATTTGGTTATTTGGTCTCAACTGGCTCCTTTTTTAAGGAAAATTTTATTTACAGAGACTTTATAATATTATTAGTTGTTTTGTTTATTTATTTTGGATATTTAAAAGGTTTTCCATTTCCAGCGTTAAATGTTCATTTGTGTTTAAAGTTTATTGTGTTCTTGCATTATTATGCCATTACTGTTATATTATCTGAAAAATGTCTCAAAACAACAATATTATCGTTTATCACAGTAACTTCTGGGACAATTTACTGTCCAGTAAAATTAGTTATAGTGACAAGCCTATTTATGTAAAGCACCAATCAATTATAAATATGGAAAATTAAGGTAGTAAAACAAAGAAATTGATTAAATGCCCTGAAAAAAATCCTTAGTAGATTTAGAGAAACCAGAAACGAATCTGGAAGGAGAGAAAAAAAACAAAACAGAAGAAAATAAACGACTGAATGGCTGTGAACGTCGAGCCCTGAGGCAGCGGCAATAAAAATAGAGACGGGTGTGGAGCAAATCTCAGCCAGCGCTCCAGAACCGCGTCAGGCATCCAGAGAGAACGCCGTTTGTTGCTACATCTATAAATACAAACACAAACCAGCACCAGGAAACTAAAACACACAAACTAATCAGCCTGATGTTTAAATCAGTCTTTTCATAAATCAGCATTAACGTCGGTATGGAGGTTTATTAGTGATCAGAGCGCAAGTAATTTGGTCATTAAAAACATAATTTCTGCAGGTTTTGGTGAAATGAGTGCTGCCATCTGGAAGACCGCTAAAAAAATAAATAAATAAAATAAAATAAAATACAGTCTGAACAGCAAAACTCTGCAGCAAAAAATCTGAATATTCTTAAAGGGCCAGTTACACCAGAATGTATTGATGAAACCATTAAACTTTTAAAATATTAATAAATAGCTGTTTGTTTCAGCATTCAGTGATCCTTAAAACCTTTTCACACTGACCAGTCCATCCAGGATTTTGTGATTGATGTTTTGCAATTAAAATCCTACATTTTGTGGGGCTAATTTATAAATATTTGTAAGGCATTTTTATGATATTTGCACTAATGTATGATGCAAAATGTGACTTTTTAGTAATCGCCATATCGACCACTATCAGGCTATATAAGTTGACATCAAGTGAGGCTGCGGCAGCAGTCACTTACACTCAATGTTTTGGCCATTTTTGAGAAAGAATTGCAGTAGAAATCAGAAAAAATGTGAAAATCTGTTGATTTTTTTGAGTTTTGCAGATTTGTTGAAAAACTGGAGTGATTTGTTGATGCAGTTTGGAGTCTAAAGGGCCAAATAAAAAGCTACGGCGGGCCAGATTTGGCCCACAGGCCTCGAGTGCAATACCGTATATTGGTGCAGAAAACCTCATAAATGTTGTTTAGAAATTAGTAAAAACGGAGCAGATGGTTGTGCAAGAATGGCAGCAGTTAAACGATACATCCAAACAAGATGGTGAGATTTTTAAAAAGTTATATTTTTATTATTACAGAAGACAGAAACAGTAATGTGCTGCATGTGCTGCAGGTGGTACAATGCAGGAGGAAACATTAGCCTGCACAATGATGCCAAATATTTTTTGATTTAATTAGGCGTCATATTTTAGAAATCTATTTATGACCCAAATATGACTAGAACCAAAATAAAAGAGGAAAAATAAGATAAAAATAAAGAACTTCTATTCATTAAATTACTTTACAATGAAGAATAAACTGATATGCAAAGATTAAAAGGCACAAGGGATAAAATGGTAAGATATGATGGGGGAAAACTGCAATACCGTATATTGGTGCAGAAAACCTCATAAATGTTGTTTAGAAATTAGTAAAAACGGAGCAGATGGTTGTGCAAGAATGGCAGCAGTTAAACGATACATCCAAACAAGATGGTGAGATTTTTAAAAAGTTATATTTTTATTATTACAGAAGACAGAAACAGTAA